>OY720444.1:64027383-64105582 GCA_963082915.1 Dolichopus griseipennis | reverse complement strand
AATACAAGGCTAATTTAACTTTAGGCTTCAATATTCGTTGATCAGAAGAGTTTTGCGGCGGTCTATATATCATGAAACATTTTTTTCACTCACTCTGATTAATATGACTTCTCGACATTCATGTCCTTTAGTGATGGACATTTTATTCGTTCAGCAAATTATGCGCGGCGAAATTTCATCCTATATTTGTGAACAAAAGAGATTTAGAGATAATCCGAGCAATTAAAGAATTGTAGAACTCTTTATATAGCATCATTCGACAGATTAGGAATCAATTACGCGAATGCTAAGAGAAATCAACTCACTGTCTGAGCTTTTTAATATTAATGTTAACAAACTAACCCTAAAAGCCAGACTTTACACTAGTATGAACTTAAATAATGGTTTGGGCAGAAATTAACGTAATCTTAAATCCGCATGTGGTTTTTTTTCCTCACATTACGTTTTGAAAGCATAGTGCTCGTATTTGTTTAATCAAAATATGTTTATTGATTAATTAACATTTTTTTATCATTTAATAACCTGCTAACACCTGTAAATGATAACTTAATCAGTTAGTGATAGTTCTCTAAATGAACATACAACTGAAGTTTGTATTAAGCTAAATGTCTGATATAATCAAATGAAAAAGAAATTTAAACTTTTAATGAAATTTTTAGGATTTAAGTAATTATTCTTAAGCATTACCTCTATGGAAACATCGCTTATAAATATTATTCATTAATTGAAATTTAACATATCTTAGAGTAAATAAAAAAAATAACTGATAGTACTAAATTTATGATTACCACTGTATCATATAAAAAAAAACAAAAAAACAAATTTATTAAAATCCATTTGCCTTTCAAAACCTATTTTTATAATCTTTGTATCTACTGTACTTTTGTTTTTTTTTTGTATAATCAGGCAATGTAATTATAATTAGAGAAAATTTATAAATATTATTATATAATATCAGGGTTACCAAATTTTCCAGTTAACAAGCAAGGACATAAGTTATATACATACATTGTATATAACATATTAAAACATAAAAGTGTTATTATTAAAAATAAAAATAATGAAATCAAGATAACAAAATTTCATTAATGCAATGTGAAGTTCTTAGAGTAGACGTGTACGCACATATAATTTATTAAGGAGGGGATGAATATAAATAACTCATTATGTCTAGCTGCCCTATAATAATATAATAATATTATTATTTTTGTATATATATTTACCACATATGTTTTTTATATTAAAGTAAACCATTTAAGTAATATTTTGTTAACAATACAATTATACCAATAAAATTACGTGTTTTACCATAAATAACTATTAATGCGAATATATTTTTTAATAAAATTAAATGAATTTTCATTTATATAAAATATACAGGGTGGTTTCAGATGTACAGAGTCCTGAAGTTGCGAATATAAATAATTGTAAATCAATATATAATATCAACTTATTATACCCTGTTAATTAGTTTATACAAAAATCAGGGTTTCCGAGTTTAATTTTCTAAGTTTAAAAAACAAATTAGTTGTGAGGAGGGAAAAGTGCCTATTTGTTACCTATTCTAGTATCTCTAACTCAGTAAATATAGTATGACTTCTAATACTAATACATAAGGAAATTTTAAAAACCATCGTATATAAAATTAATTTGATTTTAAAGGTTGCCATGGAAATCAAAACAAATATTAACAGTTATTATGACGTTTCATTTCGAAATTCTTTCACAAAATATTACATAGTTTGTTTTGTTTAAAAGTTAATTGGAAAAAAAAGAGTAAACTTATTACAACTGTAATTCACTAATATAAAATAGTAATCAGTGTCACCATTATATATTTAAATGTATGGCTGGCACAGCTTTCAACTGTCATTCAAGAATCCGGAATTCGAACCCAAGTAAAAGTGAAAAAAAAATAGGTAAAAGGGAAAAAACATAAAAAAGACACATTGCTTAACAAATAATTAACAGTTTAATATCAGTAATAAAATAAAAAAAAAACAAAATATAAGCAAATAATTTAATTGAATTATATAACTCGCAGATATAAAAATAATTTGAAGTTTAATATAAAGGAATAATTTTATGAACAAAATTGTGGTCTAAGACCATTCTACATGTCTTAAAATCTAGTACTGTTATATATATTTATAAATAGAATGCAGAGTTCAGGAGTTTGGAGTTAAGATCAATTCTAATAATATCAATATAATATGTCCTTCCTGCTTCAACATATTTCTATGGTATATAGACAAACTTTAGCCTTAGAGCAGATCTTTCAGAAAAATTTTGCTTTTTAAATTTTGATTTGAAAAAATTTTAGGTTTTAGAAATAATATTAAACGCCCTTTTAAATAATCTTTCAAAATCCGCGTATTAATGTTGATAATAAATTTGTATTTGAAAGAAGTAACTTCTTTCTGTATTATAAAATGATTTCTTTTGAACTTCTTGGTAATTTTCGAATTTATTTTCGAATCTAGTATAGACATTTAAGATTTATGATATTTTTTAAGTCTATAATAATTAGAATACCATTAAAATTGAAGTTATCCCGGTATGACCATTCTTCGAGCTAAAATACATAGATAAAGATCATGCATTCCATTTGGTCAATACAATTTAATAATATGTGTTGTTAGTCAATTATTTTTATAGCAATTATTAAAAATATGTTGTTTTTTAGATCATCAAATAATTATTATTTATTACAAAAATCCCTACTTTCTAGGTGTACATAATTTTAGTAATTCATGATAAATTCGAATAACCATTTTTAACGCGATAATTTAAAAAATTTATAATTAAATAGAAAATATTATAAATTAATACTTTACAAGTTTTAAAGTAACATTCATTTTAATATTCTAAAATAGAAAATATTTATTAATAAAAGTAATCAGGACTTAAATTTTTTTACAAAAAACATTAGGTTTATATGGTTTAATAATACCTTTTCAGTTATGTACTTATAGAGTTGTTTGTTATATACAAATATTGAATTATTTATTTACCTGGCTAGGTAAAATATTTTGTTGGTTGAATTGTCATTATTTAAAATTAAAATAATTAATGGGTATTACTATAGATTACTTTCGGCAGAATATTTGGCACAATTTTAAAACTGTATTAAAAGGTTTCAGCTCTTATATAGAAAACATATATTCTGCAGTTTTGTTTTTTATAACAAGTACACCTGTTTTCTCTGCAAGACCAAATGTGGTTAAAAACTAGAATGATTTAAAAACTTAAATTTATTAAGTCTGAAGTGAAACTTAGTAAAGTTGAATGTTAAATCTCAGAGGAGTTCAAAAACCGGTTCAAATAGAAGTCAAAATGGAAAAAAAAGTTGGTTAGGTTCACATTAATTAATTTTAACAAATTCGTTAAGAACTCTTATAGTTAAGAATTCAATAAAAGCATAAGGTTGGTGGAAATCATCGAAATATACCGCGTGCAACCACAGTTACATGTGACACTAAAAAACCAGACTTCTCTTTGAGAATAACCATTAATTTTGAGCTAACTGTTTATTTTCAACTGAATTTACAAACTTCCGTTAGACTAAAATGAAATTGTGGCTAATTCGAGAGGCCTTGACTTTTAAGCTTGCTATTGAAATTTAAAGATAGTAGGATAGATAGCGTCAAAACGCTTCACATGTTTAAGTGACTTCCTAAGCGGGTGTTATGTTTAATCGCCAGGCAGTACTCACCATGCTACGTGTCACTTTACTTTGAAATGTTTGAATTCTCTAATTATGTGTTCATTTGACTCAGTCGCAAAGTTGTATGCCGTATAGGCTTAATTATTTGGTTATATAAGAAAATTTCGTATTCTGTTGACAAACTAGATTTTCGACCTAAAAGCGAATACATTTCTTTATATTTGTGTTCTAATTCTAATATTTTCTTTTTGATATGCTCTTTCCATTTTAGCTTGACATCTAATGTCAGTCCTAGGAATTGTGCCTTGTTTTCACGAAGAATACCTCCCCAATTTAATTTGATAGCTGGGAGATTTTGAATAGGTTTATTTGTAAAATTTACTTTCCCTGATTTCAGTTCATTTAATATTGTTTTCCATCTTTTGATGCGAAGATATAATTTATCACTTGCTTTTTGTAGTTCCTCAGTCCTACCTCGCTAACATACTCTTTTTCGTGGTTATTTCCCAACAGTCTTTCAGTAAAGTTTGATAAAACTATATCTACATATATTTTAGGCAATAATTACCTTATAACTGTAACTTATAAATTAAACCTTATCAAATGCTTGTGCTACATCAAGAAATTTTGCATAGCTTATTTGTTTTTCTTCTGGAACTTTCTCAAATAGCGCTAAATCTTGCTTAAGGTGGTTAATCAATGCTGACGTAGCGTATAGCTTACATTGATGAAAATGATGAAAATATTTAACTGTTTTCCACCTATACGCTTGAATGCTATGCTTTTTGCTTCGTTTTATAATTTGTAAAATCTTATTTAAAAACAATGTATTTTACTTGACTTTATTGTCATGATACATCACCTATAAACTTTAAAAATTTATTTAATACAGTTGTATATCTGCAGCGCTTTAGTAATATTTTAAAAATTTAATCATACCAAAATTTAATTATAACATGTTCTTACTATACTTTATAGTTCATAATACCAATTAATATTAATTTTTAATATACAATATATATATGAAATTTACTTACAAATATTTATAATATCTTGTTTATAATACATTTCATACATATATAATAATAATGTAAATGCGATTATTATTTATATACTTTAAATGTAATTATTTTAAGTTCATGTTTATATTGTTTTATTAACAAGATAATTGACATTTTCATAATATTATATTTTTATTAGGATTTTATACATATAAAATTTATATATTTAACTATTTATAATTTATTTATTTTATTTATTTTTTTTTTTATTTGGTATATTATTTTTCCAAATATAATATTTTGTAAATTATTTTTAGAGTAATATTTATTTTAACAAATTTTTTTCTTATTTTAATTTTATTATAATTTAAATTTTATATACATTTTTATACAAATATTAACTTGGTTTTTTTTTATTTTTGTTTATTATGTGTTATTATTAAGTAATGTTGTGTATATTTTAAATAATAATATTGAATTATATTTATTTTTTTTTTTAATTTTATTTTATAACTCTCGAAATATTAATATTATTTATATTCCATAATAATAATAATTATTATTATTATTATTTTAATAATGATAATAATGAAAGTAATAATATTTATTTCAATTGAAATATTTTTAATATTAAATATTGTATATATATATAGATTTAAATCTAGTGTATTAACTTTTCAAAAAAAATTAATAATTAATGGCTTTTGGGCAACAGAAAATAAAATTGAAAAATAAAATTAAAAAAAGTTAATTTAGTTATATTGAATATAAATGTACATAGTATTTTTTTTTGGGGCCAATTTTAAATAAAATAATATTTTTAATTTTTATAAATTAATTATATCAATTATAAATATTATTTTTCTTTTTTTTTTGGGAATAAAATTCTTTATTATTAATTGAAATAATAATTGAAAATTAGTTTATTTATAGTTTTTTAAAAAAAAAAACAAACAAGAATATTATTTTTGGAATTATAATTATAATAAATTATATAAAATTTTTTGATTTTATTGTGTAATAAGTGAAATCTGGCCAAATGTTTGTCTGTGTATATAAATATATTCAGAGAGTGTTATATTTGCAACTGTTATATTTTCAAACTTTTTTATTTTCAACTGTTTGTATTTATTTATTTATTTTATTTATAATTAGTACCAGGACAATAGTAAATATTGCCTGATATTTTTATAGTCCTTTGCCTATTTGGCATTTGGGCTTCTTAAATTAAATACTTTCAATTTATTTATAACTACTGTATTAATTATTTTATTTATATTATATATTTGTATATTTAAATTATATTTGGTCACCATGGGGATTTGTAAAGAAAAATTATATTTCAAAAATTTTTTTTAATTAAATATTGTATGACCTGACCGGGAATCCATCCCGGACCTCTTCGCTTAATAAGCCAAATGCTTACCCACTATATTACCGAGGCCCCGTTTGTCAGTATATAGGCATATTAAGAGTATGTTATATTTGGCTTATAAATAATATCATTTGTTATAATTTAAACTTATATTTATTAATTCGATAATATCTTAACTTCAAGTTTATGTCAAAAAACATGCATAAAGGTATATTTTTCTTCCTAAGACCCTCTTTAGTACGTTTAAGGGTGAATGGAATTTGTATTCCAATGAAAATTAAAATGACGTTTATTCTTTTTTAAAACCTACAAACAACTGACTTACTTTATTTGAAGAGTTTATAATTTTTATGCACTTAATACATAAATATAAAAACATACGATATACAGAAATATTTAGTCATTATATACACAAGTGCCAGAGGCTATTCAAAAATTACATAACACTAAAAATGCTACACAAAGCTTAGCCTAAAAAAACTCCTGAATAAACTTTGTTTGATTTTTATAACTTATATTGAAATTCACAAACATCTTTTGTGAGTTATAAATATAAAGATCAATAAAAAAAATTAAATTTCTTAAAACACCTTTAAATACAGTTAAAATTTAAAAACATTTGTATTTCAATTTTATATTTTACAGTTATAACTAATGCAATGTTTTTATTCTTACATTATCTACCCTTCCATAGAAGATTCAAATTTAAAATTAAATAAAAAAATATTTTGACATAAAACAAATATAACGTTAATTTGACACCTACGATTCTATAATCAGACAGTTTCTTTTACTACATTATTTTTGTTACATATAAAATGTTTGATGATTATAAATCATGTAAATCAGAATTTAAACAAGATTTTTTAATATTCAAGATATGAATAAGACAAGTCTTACACCTACAGTCCTACAATCCCACAGTTTCTTTTCCTACGTAAAGGAACAAATTGAAAATTATCATTAGAATCATGTAAGTCAGTTTTGAATCAAAACTTTTGATAACCCACAACATAATATAACTTGGAAATATCATACTATAAAAAGGCAATTGAATGAATGTAATATTCGTTGAATATAATATTATTACCAAAGGCTATAAATCATATTAATATAATTTAATTGTCTTAATAACTATAAATATTTGTTTTTTTTTTTTTGCTTGCAATCATTTTATCGTACTAAAAATCAATTTTTAAAATTTTTATGTTTTTGACATTTTTTGTTGTTCTTGTTTTCTAAAAATAAAATTTTATTAATATACTTATCAACAATAATTCAATACTTATATATTTATTTTTTTTTTATAAAAATTAATTTCCATTGAATTTTTAATAAGATAATTGAACTTATAAATCAATTAAAAATCACATTTATATAAGTATAACTCAAAACGGATTGGAAATATTTTAAAATTCAAATATGGTTCTAAAGGAGCTTTAATACTTTTGTTGTCCTTGTAGTACTTTCGGATAATGTAAGAGTTTGTTGTTTCGTAGCTTCAACATAATTATTTTATGTATAACCATAAACCAGTTTCCAATTTAACTTATTACATTAAGTCTAGAATATGCACCACTAAAACTTACAATTTTATAAATTTTTAAAATAACTTTCCTGAAACCATCTTCTGCAGAAAAGTTTAAAGAATAAGGACATTTTTGAGGAAAACTCTAGATAGAAATAGTTTTTCGCATGCTAGAATAGCTGTTAGGCTAAGTCTAATGTTAAAATGGTTGTAAAATTTTTTAAATTCATTTTTACTTTACTTACAAATATCCGAAATAAGCATATTAATTATAATTAGCCTAAATATATGCAATATTTAATTCGCCTAAATATATGCTATTTAATTTTCTTTAAAACGAAGGGTAGATGTTAAGCTAAATCTGATGCTTAAATATTTGTAAAATTTTAAATTCCAAAAAAATATCCCACATTACCATACTCAACATAATCAGCCTAAATATATGCAATATTTATATTCGTCTAAATATATGCAATTAAAACTTGTTTATACTAATAGTTAGTTGTTAAGCTATGTTTGAATGTTAAAATGTTTCTAAAAATTTTAACTTCATTTTATTTTCTGCTTAAAAATATCTGATATCAATAAATTTAATGTAATCAGCCTAATTATATGCAATATTTAATTATCCGACACACAGGCAACATAAACTTTTGTTGTTATTTTAAAAATATGGTGGCTTTTGGTCCATGAAATTTCGAAAAATGAAAATTTATAAGCTGACATAAATTTTAGTGTAATATTTCCGTTTTTTTAATATCCTGTGAATAACTAGATAAATAAACAGGCGTGCATTTAAAGTATAGGCAAAATCATATTCAAGCACTAAATTAAATAATAACTATAATAATCCTGTAAAATTAAAAAAAAAATTTATTTAAAAATATATATATATATTTTGTTGAACTCTATTTTTAAAACTTTTCTACAAATGGGAAACTCATTATACAATTTTTTATCTTTAATTTATTACATTTACATAGTAACTATAATATATAGACTTTTTATATGGTTAAAGGTCAAATGTTAATTAATTAACAAATTTTTATTATTATTTTATTTAATAATATTTATTTCTTCCTGTTTCTTATAACTAATGACATTTTTATAAAATAAAAAAAAAAAATAAAAATTACAATAATTTATTACCAAAGAATATCTTGTTATTCATTTTTCTTTCATTTTATTTTAATTTTATTTTACTGTAAATAATTACCAAGAAATATTCTCGTCCTTTATTTATTTCCTGGTTACATATTTAATGGAAAAGTATTGTAATCGTAATAATTAATTAGTTTGCTGAAAATTTAAATCATACTTTCAACCTTAAATCATTGTTGTATCTACTAATTATTTTGTTTTATCAAAATATCTTTTGAAATCATACCGAAATTCCCTCTTGAACGTTTAGTTTTGCATTTGCAAAGAATGAGATATCATAGATGTAGTCATACCTCTTTATTTTAATTTAAATAAATTTTGCAGTATTGAAGCAATTTGTTCTAGATCAAAATCAAAAGCAATGTCTTAGAAGATCTGAGATTTTTCTTAAGATTTTGAAATATACAAACTTAATACCCAGTTCGCCGGCCGATTCTGAGTTTACTTTGCAGAACCAAGAGAAATATATTTGTTAATAATGATATCCTGGGGTACAATTTACTACAAGTTAATAATATTTGTACCCCAATAAAAAAACTTGAAGCTCACTTAGTATGCATCTCCCTATTTTTTATGAGAAAGATAGGGAGATGCATCAAAGGCCTGAAATTTTTTTGACCCGTATGAGAAAATAATGCGAAAAATCAAGATGGATAACGAGAAGAATGATGTTGATTTTCTTCTTAGACTTAACTAAATCATACATATTATCTGTACTAACAATTTCTGAGGAGTATTCCCATTGGGGTTAGGTACGAAATCCTAAATGCAAAATCCCAAATACAAAATCCCAAAATTCAAAATCCTACATTGATTTTATAACTAAATAAAATTTGGGATTTTGAAATTTAGGATTTTAAAATTTTAATTTTAGTATTTTGGGATTTTGCAATTTATTTGGATTTTGTATTAAATTTGGGATTTTGGTATTAGGGATTTTTTGTTTGGGATTTTGTGGCGCTATCTACCCATTGTATGAAATATGATTCCATAACCGTGTTACAGACATGACAATGGAAATTTCACGTGCTGTGTATCGATTCCTGAATAGTTCAATTGTAAAAAGCTGAAGGTTTGTTGTCCTCATATTTTCATGTTGCTAAACAATTGGAGGCATAAATTGCTTTATAACAAAGGTCTGTTCTCACTTGATATCTACCAAAGAAGGTTCTTAGACTCGACAGAATTGTTAAACAATTAGAACAATTGGCAGTTGAATCAAATGAAGTTGATCATCCCTCTATTTTAACTCATCTTAACAATAAATTCTACAGAAACGTCATAAGGATTACAATACCGATTTGGTAATAAAAGAAAATCTCCTTTCACTTAAAATAAACCTACAATTTCATATTTCCCTTTCTACAACAATTTTTCTTCAATTTTTTTTATTTTTTCCTAGATAAATATCAACTTTGTAATAAAAATAAATTTTATTTAATTTCCATCACACTTTCCAATTTACAATCGTTTCACTAAAACCAATTACAGAAAAAAAATGCCATAAAAATTTAATTAATTATACTTATTAAATAGTACAAAAAAAAAAAATATTATTATTTATTGTAATTTTAATTTTTTTTTTCGAATTTATAGGAAGTCCAGCTTCAACTTCAATTAGATTATCATCATCAATATCAACAGACTCCTATCATATTTTAACAATAATCGTAACAATTTTTACGATTTTTGATCATCATCAATTAATTACCTTTAATAACAGGTAACTAAACAATTGTTAGATTAATTATATAATATAAATTTAAATTACATATTTACATAATAAAAAAAAAAAAAAAAAAAAACAAAAATATATAAAAATTTATATTTAAGAAATTAAATTTAATTAATTATAAAAAAAAAAAAATAAATTAATTTTAAATTAAAAAAAAAAAAAAAATGAAATAAATTAAAAAATTTATTAATAGAAAATTAAAAAAAAATTTATTTTTAAGAAAATTACAAGGTCTAGAAATTATTATAAAAAACTATAAATATCTTAAGATAAAAAAAATATAAATCTAAAAAATTAAAGGTACTTTTTTGAAATAAAAAAAAAACAAATCAGAAAAATTTTTTTTAAAAAATTAAATTAATTAAATTAATTTAAAATCAAAAAATATGATGAAATCCTTTAAAGCACTGAACAAAAATAAAAAACATATATTATATGAAAAATTAATTTAAATTTATAATTAAATTAATTAATTTAATTAAATAATTAATTTAAAAAAAAAAATCATAAAAAAAGAATCTTTTAAATGTATGCCAAAAAAAAAAATAAAAAAAATAAAAATAAAAAATCAAAATTAAAAAAAAAATCTTTAGATATTTAAAATCTTTTAAATATATTATAACTATTATATAAATATATATATATATATATATAAAATTAGTAATTAATTAATTTAATAATCTTTAGAACTATATATATAATATATATATATATAAATTATATATTAAAAAAAAACCATAATTAAGAGAAAAAAAAATTATTATGAAATATATTTGTTTATTAAAAAATAAAAATTAATTAAAAAAAAAAAAAAACAAATCTATAGATAAGATTTAGCCAGTATAATTAAAAAAAAAAAACCAACAGAAAATGATAATTATTTTATTTTATAAAATAATATAAGATAAATCACATACAAGTAAGAAGTAAAAACTATGAAAAAACTTAAAAAAAAAAAAATAGTTTATTATAATGTTATTTAATTTAAATTTTTTAATTTAAATTAAAAATATTAAAATTTTATCCAAATTTAATTATTTTAAAATTTTTAATTAAAAATTAACTAATATGTTTTTAAATACCTATTAATTATTCTGTAAAGTGATTTAAGATATAAAATTTTGAATTAAACTTGTAGGTATAGTGAAAAAACTACCCTTAGAAAAAGATCCCAAAATTTTAAAACCTAATTCAAAATTGTCGAAAGTTTACCAAAATCAAAGTTATAGTATATTTTCTCAAAAAAATCCATTTATACTAAAAGTATTATGTAAAAATATATTTAAAATAGAGATCTATGTACTAAAACCCAATATTTAATTTCTTTCAACAGTATAGTCCAGGAAAGCCTTCTATTATATCGACTATCGGCCAGTTAATTAAAGTGCATTATATAACCTATCTCCTAGTATGGATCATTTAACTGATTACTTAATTTGAAAAGTCTTAAAATGTCAAGAGGCTTCAGTGCTTTTACTTTAATTTAAAGTCTAAATACAAAATGAGAAAAGTGCGTTGCGCACCTACGACAAAAGAGTTCATATATAAAATATTCGAAAAAAATTGTTCCGTCGTAAGTAATATTAGGAATACAGATAGTGTTAATAACAATGTATTTATAACACATTAAAGTGTTTGTGTTATCACTTTTTTACCTCATGATCCATTTTAAGATCTGTGAATAAAATAGACAATGGAGCCATTTTAAACTCTAATTTTTTAGACTTAATTCCGCAAAAATATAGTTGAGAACTCAGTCTCTAATGTTCGAATCCATTGGTTTTTTTAGTCATTTTAGATTTTGTTATCATAGGCTTATGTTTTTACATATACAAAGTATAACTCTTCGGTCATCATACTACATTAAACCAAATAGTTTGCAAACAGTTGAAGTTCTCAAGCAATTATTATGCTTCCAGGAGGAGGTTTCGTAGACAAATTTGTTGTGTTTAATGAGTAATCCTTCCCATTGCCATATGGATTTTGAAGTGTCTTTTGAAGCTTCCGCACTTCTTAAGAGGGACTCATCTTTTCTTAAGAGGGTCTTCACTGTCTTTTAAAAAATAAAACTTTTTAGAACTTCCTTCATAGCTCATGGTTCGACATTATAATACAAACTCTATACCGTTTTTTATATCTTAAAATTACTTTACAAAATGGAACTTCTAATTTTATAATTGATTTTATTTATTTAAATCTTAATTAATTATTTTAGTTTATAATAAATACCCCTTTATAAAATAAAACAATTTTAAAAGAAAAATTTAAGTTTATAATAACCTTGTTCGAATGGATTTCGAATATATTTCGAATTAAATTGTTAATTTTAATAATTCTATGACCATATCATTACAAAAACTTATCAAAATAATATCAAAAATGTTTATAATTAATGTAAAATAATTGTAATATAATTTAACTTTTTAATTTTAAGTTTTAAATATTAAATTATAAAGTATTTAACATATCTAAATTACAATCCATATCTGAATTTTAAAATTTATTTTTTAAATTAAAAATTAAAAAAAAGAGCTTTAATTTAAAAAATAGTTATAATGATAAGTTACCAAAATCTAAAAATGAATCACCAATCAAAATCTAAAAATAATTTAACAATCCTATGTTAAAAGGGATAATTCTAAGGATTGAATTAGTTTAAATTTAGAGTTATTTTAAACTTAAACACATAGTGTTAAAAACTTTAATTCCCAAATCTCTAAAGCACAATATCCTTTTAAAAATACATTTGAAATAATATACTGTAAAATATTCCACAGGAAATAATGACCAATTTTCTGGTTTAGTCAAAGAGATGACCTACATAATATAAATTTTAAATGTACATTGACTCAATTCAATCCAAAGCAAATTTTGAGTCCTCAATTATAGATTGTTCATAGTTTGGTCGGACCACACGTATGGAGAGAATCATTGAGATGTCTAAATGTTAAACTAATTCAAATACTGAGGGTACTCAATGATGATCGAGCACCAAGTTTGAGTAGTACAATGAGTTGAGTTTTCCAAAATGAGTCCGCTCAAGTATTGCCATAGAGCTGCCTCAATGATCGAGCACCAAGTTTGAGTAGAACAATGAGTTGAGTTTTCCAAAATTAGTCCGCTCAAGTATTGTCATAGAGCTGCCTCAATTTTAAACTAATCGTAATACTGAGGGTACTAAATAATTATCGAGCTTCAATTTTGAGTGGAACGATGAGTTGAGTTTTCTTAAATGAGTCCACTGAAGCTGAATGACATATCGAGACGCCTCAATGTTATGTTAAACGAATTCAAATATTTATCTGACTCAAGAATGATGGGGCTTGAAGTTTAGAGGTTAGGTTTAGTCCATCGAGTCCATTCAAGCTGAATGTCATATTCATATTAAAACTACTCAATGTAATAGGCGAATCCAAAATATGAGTCAACTTAGATCGATCTAGATACATATCATATTGAAAAATGTTCAAAACTTTCATATCATTTTGGGATTTGAGGTTATGGTATAAGATCTTATAATTTTTTCTAACGATTTCCAACATAATCGATTAACAGTAAAACCCAATTAATTACATTATTTTTCATTTCATTCTAAAAATGACAAATTAAGGAGAGTTCCTCTCCAATTTATTGACAAGGAAAACCTATTTGATAAAAACTCAATTCATTTAATATTTTATTGAATTAATACAATTTCCTCATATAGTTTCTTAAGAAGTTTTCTATGTGTCAAAATTAATATAGTAATCAACACATGCAAAACTTTTTAATCTTCAGGCCATGATTGTCAAAATACTTGAATGTTTTGATCTTCGGGATAATACCACATAACCAAATTGATATATAAAAATAAAATTAATCATATATTTAATACATTAGTATATCATATAATAATAATATGTTCAAAGCTAAATTAAATTTTTTTTTATTTTAAATTAAATCAAATGAAATATTTTTTAAATGCTATTAGTTTCACTTCCGTATTTCTTTTTTGACATCACACTATTCAGTGTCAAATAGTTTTAATTTCCTAAAATATATTATTTTTATGATTTTTGTTTTTATACTTTTGAGTACGGTATGTTTTCCGTACTTCCGATATTAGGAAAACCTGTCATATTCATGCATTTTTGGTTTTTTTTTTTTTACATTTGTTAATTTTCTGTGTCACTTAATTTTTGGTATTAAAATTTTCTTTTATTTATGATCAAATTTAATTTAGACAGTGTGTGCTGCTTCTAATTGATTCCAATACTATTAATTTTCAAAATGTATAATTTGAATTTAAATTTTGATATTCACATATTTTGTTTACCTAGTGTTATTGACACAATCTAGGAAGTTAAATGGGGTCAATTTCAAAGTATAGTCCAAAATTGCCTAAGTAGATTGAAAGATTCAAAGGCCGAGAATTTGATAATATGTAATATAATCATATTGTACCTGTACTTATAATGTGAGATTAAATGTTCCTCGATTTTGATAAAATCAATAGTCCCTAAAAAGAAATCGCAAATCAAGGTTTCAAGGCTTGCATTAGAAAAGGATTATGTTTAAAAATTATTAAAAATGTAAAGAATAATTTATTGAAATAATATTCAAAAACGCAAATCGAGGTTTCAAGGCTTGTATTAAAAAAAGAGCTATGTTTAAAAATTATTAAAAATGTAAAGAATAATTTCTTGAAATAAAATTCAAAAACGCAAATCGGCTTTTCAAGGCTTGTATTATAAAGGGGCTTTGTTGAAAAATAAATGTTTTTCTATTAATTTATTAATTCATAATTTTTGCAGTTGACTGTATGTATGATTACACATTAATGATTCCTTTGTTATGATTGCAGACCGGATATTCATATTAAATTAAAAAAAAAAATTTATTGCGATTTTATTTTTAATTTTTTTTTTATAATAAAATTTATTAGCAGAACATGTTACTAGATAATTTTAACGCATTAAATGAATATATTTAGGTGCCAACACCAATATGTATATCAATTTGACTGGTATCAATTAGTTTAAAAAAAAACGTGAATTATTTGAATATGAATTAAAAAAAAAAACATTTTTATTAAATATAAAATTTAATAATCCTAAAATATTGTTATATTGAATGCCCTCTTAATTTTTTGAAATCAGGTAAATGCATTTTTGTGGAAGGTAATTTTAATGAAAAATTGTGGAATTTTTGGTGTCCTTTTTGGGTATTCGAAAAACGTAGGTAACTTCAAATAAATTAAAAGTTTTAGGTGAATCGGAAAATCATTCAAAGGTTTAGGGAATCGCAAAATCTTAAAAATAACTCATATAATTTAAGGGGTACATTAATATAAGTGCTAAATAACTTCTTAAATTATGAAAGAACTGTTACAACCCTTCTATATTCATGCTATTTGAGACTCAGGCAGAAATTGTAAATTGAGGCAGAAATCAAGTATGTGAATTTCTTCGACATAGTATACTATGAAGATGTAGTCTTGTTTTTTTTATCCTTAGAGCTTCTCTTGGCATATAAACAAATTACTTTAAAAAACGTATTTTTAAATTAAAGCTTCTTTTTTAAGAATTTACTCCATATCAATTAATATCAAATCGCGTTTAAATACTGTACCATATCAATTTAAGTCGTTTTTGTCTGTTCGAAGCACTTTAAATTCATTATAGGAAGTTTATTTATCCAAAAATTAGAATTCTTAAAATATTATCTATTAAAATGTCATTCAAAAATAAAGTTTAAAATTTTAATTAAAAAAATCTACTAGTAATATGTAATAAAATTTTTCAGTTCATTCTTATATATCACATATGAAATTTAAAAATTTAAAAACAAATTTGGATTTCTAAATTTAAACAACTCAATATCCGTTAATATTACTAAATTATATTATTTAAATAAAGTTTCAAAATTTTAATTAAAATAATCCAAAATATCAAAACTTAATAAAATATTTAAGTTCATTCTTATATATCACATATGGAATTTAAAAAATAATCAACATATTTGTATTTGAAACTTTTCAAAAAAATTCAATCTTCGACTAAATGCATAAAACATGAATATTCTAAAAAATATTTTGAAAAACTACCGTTAAATTCAAAATTTTTAATATAAAATAGGTTTTAAAGTGCTTCAAACCAAAAATATTCCCCAAAAAAATTTTTAGATAATCCTTCGTATATATATTTTTTTTAAATTAATTCGAAAAATATTATTATATTTACATATATAAATTTTAATTTCAAATTTTTAGGTGAAACGATTGTTATGTGATAAAAAAAATAACAAAAAAAAATTTTTATATAAAATAATTAAAAAATCTATAAATTCAAAAAAAAAAAAAAGCTAATAGATATGAAATCAACAGACACAAAAAAAAAAACACACAACATATGTTTTATTTTAGTGTGAATTTTCTTCATTTTGTTTTTTGATTTTAAAATTTTCTCCAAAAATATTAAAATTCATTTTTTTAAAATGTTTTAATTAAAAGCTTTAGAATAATTTTTTAATTAAAAAAATATGAAAAAGATACAAAAAAAAAAGTAGTAGATATATAAATAAAAAAAAAAATTAGAAATAAAATATTAAAATATATATAGAAAAAAAAATAAATGAAACAACCATGTTGTGAATTTCAATTAAATTGAATATTTTTCATATAAAAGAAGAATTTAATAGATACAAAAATAAAAAAATTAAATGGAAAATTTAAACAATATTTTTATTTTCTAATATATTGTCAAATTTTTTTTTACATTTAAGCTGCGTTCACATGCGATATGCATGCATCAAAATGCATGAATTTAATTTGTTGAAATTAATATATTGCATTCATTACAAGCGCTCCCTTTCTCGTAATTTTACGATGAAAGTTTTCTAAGTATCGAACTAATAGAACGTGACAAGAGCCAAACGTCAAAATTGTATTAAACGTCAAAATTACATCAAACGTCAAATTGTATCAAACGTCAAATTATCTTGACATACAGAATATAGATTTGCAGAATTATTAATTTTTAAATTTCAACAAAACTTTAAAAGTGTCAAATTCAAATGTCAAAATGATCTTTTGTTTACAAATTTTATTAAAAACTTGTTACTTCTATGCATCACAAACGAATGGTTGCATATTGAATGCAATATTTTTTTTTAATATTTCCGAATAGTACTCAGTGAAGAGCTTACAAAATATATTCTGCAGTTCTGATGCATGCCTATCTCATATAACCGTACCCTTATCTATCAGTTTTTTTTATGCTTTAATTTGCATAAAAAAAAAATTACAATTAAATAATGTGGAAAATATTTTAAAGTATTCTCAGATTTATTAATAATTAGCGGTCATTTTTTTTATTTTATTTTATTTATTTAAATTTCTGCAATAATTGTTGGATTAATCGTAAATATTAAGTACAAAATTAAATTAAATTTTTTTTAATATTACTTTTTTATAAATTTTAATGTAATTTTTAAAAATATTAATTTTTTTGAAAAATTTTCTAAAGTACTAATACTAGAGTATAATTTCTAGAGTACTAAATAAATGGTTTAATTAAATTTTTTTAAAAAATTTTAAAGTTTGATTAATTCTAAGAAAATAATTATTTTAACACAATAAAAGATCGAAAAAACAACTGCCAATTTATACATACTGCGCAATATTTAACTGGAATGATTTCATTAATGAATTAGGCCTCGAATACGCAAATTGCAGGCAAATGATTATTCTGCAATTGATTTTGTACAAATTTTCAAATATATTGGTTTTCATATGAGTAAGTGTCTATATAAACGTGGGGGCAAAATTAAATTGTCTTTTCCATGCAAAAAGATGACTCACTTACTGTATGCATGTTCGAGGCCTAAGTGTACTTCATAATCTATTTTTTTTTTTTCAGAAAACTTTATTGTTTTTTATTAAATCTATTTTAATAAAAATTTTTAAAGAAGGAAATGAACCTTTTCATAAGTTTTTAAAAATGAATTATACCCATTTTAAAGTCAATCACAATTTTTTAAAAGTCAATCACAACCTTTACAAAATGTTTAAAAAGCTTTTAATTTAAAAAACAAATTTATCAATTTCAATAAAAATATTTTAAAATTCAATTAAAACTTTTTCAATTTCTATTAAAACTTTATTAAAAATAATCGATTGACTTTGAATTAGTTTTGATTGACTTTGAAAAAATTATGATTGACATTGAAAGAATAGTAATTGACTTTGATAAGGTTGTGATTCATTTTAAAAAAGTTGTGGATCACTTTGAAAAAGTTGTGATTCACGAAAAGGTTATGTCTTATAATGAAATTTTCAATTCCATTAACATTTCAAATTGTTAATCTTTTTCCAGGAACTACACGGTCTGTGTACTTTAAATGAAAAGAATGAGCATTTTTTTGTTGGGCGGAGAAGTAGTGTATTTGAAAAATTATCAAATTTTCATTTAAACACTCTTATCTGAACATCAATTAAATTTCATTTTTATTTTACGCTTACATTCAATTCATTGTACGATTCATTCATTTAACGAAAAATAACCGCCTATTTAGGGCCTAATTTGAGGACTAATTTGAGTATTTTTAAAATAAAACTATGTAAATACTAATTATATATTTGTATTTCAAAACTGCCATTTAACGAATTTTTACAACCAAAAACTATATACTAATTGTATCCATTAAAATGACATTTTAAATATTTAACAATATATGAATATATATATATATATATATATATACACAATACATAATCCAAACAGATGCATTTAAAAATATATATTATTGAAATTATTTTATCTGTATATAAAAGTATCTCAAAGATTGCAATTATCAATAAATCTGAATTACATATATGAATTTAAAAGTTTTCCATATTATTCAATTATTCAATGGATCCAGTAATTATGGTTTTTTGAATCAATCCACTAATTAGTTTGATATTATAAATTTGTATCAATCATTGATTTGAATAATTTACTCAATTATTTAAATATACTAATATGTAAAAATATTTAATTCATTTACATAAACAATATACAATTTTATACATTTAATTTATATTTTATAATTATTTTTTTCAAATTCATTTAAGTGAATCATTAAGTGAATCAAAAGAAAAACATTTACTCAAATTGAAATTTATAATAAGAATTTGAGCCACTTAAAATAGAATTTGAATCAATAGAAAAAGTTGGTGTAATAATAATCGGAAAAAGAAAATTTTTTACGAATTGAAACTAATAATCAAAATTGATTCACTAAAAAAGATGAATAAAATTCAGTAAAGAAAAGTAAAATCAAGTGATTCACACAAATGATTAATTAGTTCATTGATTAGTAATTGGTTGAAATAATTCTTTGATTCACAATGTTTTTATTAATTTAATAATTTGAATCAGTTCTAAAAATTTTATGTAGAGTCAATTAACTCGTATAAAAAACTTTTGACTCAATTTTAATCAATGATTCGAATGAAAATATTTTCAATCATGAAACATTTTTACAAAATTTAAATGGTAAATTATGATATGATTCACTTTTGCTAATTAAAATATATTACTATGTAATAAGTAATCTTCAACTTTAATTATTAAAAATATTGATTCATTTTAAATTATTTTTAAAGAATATGATTTTATTCCCTTTTAATTTAGTCAATTTTGAACCATAAAATGTTAAGGATTCACTAAAATGAATCAATAATTTAAAAACTGCTTGCTCATAAAAATCCAAACCAAATTCTGGAACCATTTAATGTATAAACGTTTATTTTTCCTAATAATATTTAATTACTTATATTAAATAGTATCTTAAGATATATTATGATCCATTTGTAAATTTTGTATAATTTTGTAAATAAAAAAAGTAAAATTAATTAAATGTAATATAAAAAAAATATATATTTAAAATAAAATTTAAATAATCGTTTTTATTTCATATTTTAATAGAAATATTGTTAAAAACTTAATTATTGTAAATTTAGATTAAATAATCTTAAAAAAAAAAACCCTAAAATTCAAAAAAAAAAAAAATGAAGAAATGTTTAGATGAATATAAAAAATGTTTAAAATTAAAAGAAATTATAAATTAAAAATATTAAAGTAAAAAGTAAATAATAAAACTTAATATAATTTTTTTCTCAATCAAATTAAATAAAAAAAATTAAAAAAATAACTTTAAAAAAAACCCATTCTATAAAAAAAAAAAAAAAAACCAATTTTAAAATCTTTGTAATAAAAAAAAATAAAAATAAAGCAAAATTTCGAACAAAATAAAATTATAATACCTAATTATTTAGTGCAACAGCTGATGATTTTATACTTTTACAAACTTAAAATGAAACAAAGAATGTCATGTCATTTTCTAAGTATATTTTCAAATTTATTTATATAGTTTTACAAAATTAATATCGAATGTCTTCGAAATTTATTAGAGCCCCATTCCAAGTTCACTTATTTGTTAGCCTAATTACTTTTATATTAATTTGTTCCTTTAGTTTTGCTTTAAGTCTCTCAACAAGCAACTAAGGAATGTAATATTCTATAGACCATTTTATAGGTTTTGGAAAAAGCTCATATTTCGACTTAACTTATCGCTCAACCCAAATTGACATGCGCTCCCATGTTGAATCAAGTGTAGTGGACCTCATCATTTGAGCGAGCTCAAAATTTCAGTTGAGCAATGAGTTGAGTTGTCATGAGTCCGCTCATTTTAAGCCCTGCTTTTTAGCATAGTCATCGCTGAACCATCATATAGTCTCACCTGTTCCTCAATATAATCACAGCTCTAAAATCATAATTTTTTCATGACAGGACGTAGCGTGGAAAGCCGGTATCTCTAGATCAAAAGCACGGAATTCAGTACATGGAAACAGTATGCAAATTAATTGTACTTAAGGCGTGAACTAAGTGTATAAAAATCAGGCAATGGAAATGGTTGTTAGATTTTAAATTAAAGTTTTTGGCAAGATCTAAGAGTTCCAAAAGATATTTTTATTTATTAATGTATTTGTAGGCTTATTAATAAATTCTAGCTACAACAAAAACACTCTTCAGTTTACATAACAAATCGGGTTTCTTCTAACTCTAGTTCCCTAGCACAGATTTAAAAAGCGAAGATCCTATCACAGTTGCTTTGCTACGTATTTCTTCTATCTGTTTAATTTTCTTAGTGCACCTTCATATATTTTGAGATGTTATCAAAATTACATTGTCATCAAAAAAGTATGTTAACCATAGCCTCATCCGTTAATAAGCCATTCTCGACGACTTGAAATTCCCATATAACTACTGACCTTACTAGGAAATTCTCTTACATTTTTTTAGTTTGTATGCAAACGAAATAATTTAGGCCTAATTGAAAATGACATAGTATTGACATTATTTAACACTTGATAATAAGTCAAAGTTAAATTTGTAGAGTACGAAGATTGTAGCTGAACTTATTCGCAACTACAATCACCGTGTTATCAGTTGCTGCACTATTTAAAAATTTTAAAGAAAATGTTACTATATAGAAATTAGAAAAATAAAATAAAAAAAAAAACAAATAAAATCTAAATGAAAAATTTTAAAAGAAAATAAAAACAAAAAAAAAGTGTAAAATGTTAAAATTATGAATTTTTAATAATAAAAAAAAAACAAAAAAAAATTAATCAGCTAACTTAATGTTATGTAAAGTAAAGCAAAAAAAAAAAAAAATAAAAAAAAAACCCAAACTCAAAAGTGAAAAAAAACTATTATTATGTACCTATTATAAATCATTTTTTTTTTCTTTTTTGTAAAATAAATCAGTACTTCAAAATTATTGGTGTTTTATTCTATGATTGGCAACCCTAATTTTTTTTAAATTTTTTTCAAATTTATTTTTTAACAATGCAAAGTGTGACCTAACTCCTTTCTAGGAGGAGTTGCACACTTTTAAGCAGACCAGTAGGTACACCTCTCCAACATTTAGGTGCACATCAATGGTAAAACCTCTATTTTATTTAGGTGCAAAATTCAGCTGGTAGGTGGTTATTGTTATGAATTTGTGAGGAGGTAAGAAGAAGAGGTTTGAAAGAACTAACATTGACGTGTAAAAAAAATCTTTATTACAAACGGTGAAACATCGTCTTTAATTAGGTGCAGAATTTGACTAATAGGTGGTTATTGAATTGATATAAGATTTTAATTGATAGAAGGTAAAAAGCAACTAAATCGAATAGATTTTATTAGTTAATTTAAACTATCTATTGTCAAAAAAAGGTGGATACCTTAACTACAGTATATCAAAAACTTTTGGCTACTCATCAACACTTAGCCTTATTACTTAGCTTAATAAAAGACATTTCTTACATTTTGGTGTTCAAAGTTGTAGTTTATAATTAAGTTTCTACTTAAGATTATAAACAGATAAGGTTTTCAATCAAAAGGGAATCTTTTCTCATGCACCAGCTGCTAAAAGCAGAAATACAAATGTTTTTGTAAATTATTAAAAAAATTATTACTAATATTGAAGCTCCTTTAACTAAAAAAATTTCTTAAGCTTCTGCGCCTAGTAGGTATGCAATTTTTAAAAAATTTGTAAATTATTAGCTGGCTTTCTTAAATTGATGATCCGCCCACCATGAGGGGTCAAGACATCGATTGGGAAACTGCCACTTCCATGATCACTAGTCAAGTTAATTTAATTTTAATTAATTTCTGCAGTTTGATTTATTCTAATTGATTGCTTAAATCACTGTTGAATTCATGGCTGTAAAGTGTTTCGTATTAAATTTATTTCGCAGCTTTAATATCGGAATCTTACAATTTCTGCACGCTGCTTTGCCACATTATTAAAAAAATAGGTTTATTTTAGAGATTCGTAGCTAGTTTGTCCAATTGGTTAATATCCTACAATATCCCGTATTGTTTCAGCTACATCTCAACAAGATTCAGTAGATTTCCCGAGATATTATAATCATATGACGGCCAAATTTACCTGGATAAATTTTAGCTATATCCACTTAATATTAAGTAATTTTTTAAATAAACATTTATCTATTTAAAACGAAGCATCTTTAACTTTGACCAGACCAATGATCCTTTTTAAATTTATAATAAAACTTTTAAAAGAAACAAAAATTATATAAATCAATAAAACTTTCTTTGATATATAATATACAACATTCCATTTAATTTAAGTTATATATTTTACTTTAAAAACTATTAAGTTAAAAAGACAGAAAAGAAAAGCTAACACGAAAGTTATTGCGTTTTTTATTTCATATAAAAATAAACTAAGAAAATAAGACAAAACAAACAGTGATACGTGATCCTTTTTAGTTTTATGTGCACATCAAGTGATTTTGGTGTTCAGTGTTTCTTTTTTATTTAAGTTCTTTGTTTTATTTTTTAATAAACTACTCAAACGTAAAGTGATAAAGGTTTGAGTTAATACCCAGAAAAAAATCGTGACAGTTTTGTTTTACATATAACACAAAAACAAAACACAATACAACAAATCAAAAACAAATACAACAAACCAAAATAAAACATTGAACATAGTTCATAATAAAAATAAGAACCTAACAATCGGACAATGGAAAATACAATACTTGTAAAAAATACCATCATTCAACTCAAAACAACATAAAAAATCAATCAAGATGGTAGCACTAAAACCATAAAAGGAAATATACACAAATATACTCTTTTTACATGACCTTGATTCTTTTGGCTTTTTTTAGTATCAATACTATGGAAGAAAAGGTTATCAGTTCCTCTGTAAAAAAAAAGTATTTCTACTTATTGTTCGGAAACTCGTGAATCCGAAAACTTATTTTTATGATTGTGTTTATGTGTGTGTTTGTGTGTATTTCTGTAAGCACAATATTTGCTCAAATTTCAACCGATTTTGATTAGATTTGACATGAATGATTTCTTCGTCCCTGGGCGGGTTAAGTTTGTAGTTAGGCCAAATAGAATAACGGAATCGGGAGGCTTCCATAAAAAAATACCGGACCTTCCGAGAAATCTCGAGCCCTAACTGTCAGAATGAGTTAAAATTTTGTACAAAGATTTTGTATTGATATGTCCACATGCGGAGGAGATTTCATAGATTGATTTTAGTATCACGAGGTCAAGGGAGTCACGGGAATGTTAAGCTCTAATATTGATCAACATCGCAACCCTTCCATCTAAAATAACTAGACTTTACAAGAAATAATAAAAGACTCTACAGTACATCCCATTATATAAGAAGAAATGCTTATACAATCCATCTTGGACTTCTACGTTTTTGATATGATACTTTTTTACTTTTTAATTGAACTCAGTCTCTTTTCAAATAAAGTGACTCTCTTTTATATTAAATCTGTCTCTTATAAATCAGTCCTCTTTCTTAGGATCCAGTAGTCAGATAAATATATTTGAAAAACGATACTCACCGATTTTATATGGAACCTATGTACAGCAAGAAAAATTAAACAAATTCTACTCTTAAGCCTTTCTAAAATTGGGAACTAGTTTTTTTCAAATAAAATATTAGGTCGACTTCTGGAATTCGGTAGACAAATTTCATTGGAAAAAGGACCAAGTTCAAGTGAAAAGAATATACTATAATAAACTAAAGAAAGAGAGAAAAAAAAAATTACTATAAAAGTTAGAAAGAGAAGATTCCTAGTCTTAAGTGTTAACAAACTTTATAAATACGTGATGTTGATGTATTTCTGTTTACTATTAAAAAAAATATAGTAAAGAATAGAAACTAAAACCAAAATTATTTTTAAGTAATTGAAACTAGAGATATAACAGTAAAATATTTTTTTTTGTGTATGTTTTTTACGACACTACGACAACACTATATTTGTATTGCGTAGGTGAGAGCACATTAAAAATAAATAGAATTTTATCTAATGTCCTTTGTTCATTAAAATAAAAAAAAAGTTTCAAAACGGCCAGTCGATTTCCATTTCAACTTAATGTCAAAACGTGTTTAATCAAATTAAATTAAAATAATAAAACAAGAAGAATATAAAATAAATTAAAACTGTTTAACATTATAGAAAGCAATAAATTAAATTCCCATAAGGCAAAAGAAAGTGCAAGTAGAGCAAAAATAATCTGAAGAAGGTCAATGACGAAGAAAATTGAAAACGAAGACGTGGGAAGAAGCAAAACTGATCTAGAACTATAATATGAAGACGTTTTGTAAGAGTCTTGTGGATATAATAGAACTTAATTAATAATAAAAAAGAAACTATAGTTTGGTCAACCATAGTTTGAAGGCAACAAACTAGCAAAGAAAGGAGTTTCAGACTTCAGAGTGTTTCTTTTAAGGGTTAGAAATCCAAATTATATTCTGAAGGAACGTGTTCTTTCTTTGTATATAGCAAAAGCACAATTAAGATGGATTAATATAAGCAATTGCACCATATCTAGAACGTTGTGGCCTACCTACAAAAATAAGGAAATCAAATAAATTAATTTCCAAATCGGGTATTGGTGTCGCCAAGTTAATGGAAACCATCTACCAGCTTTCTGAAAATCGGCTACCCAACTACCTATATGCAGTTAAATTGAGAATCAGTTACAACACATTCTGCAGGAGCTGTAAAAAAGCAAACGAAAGTGAAAATGTGAAGCACACCCTTTGCTGATGTCCGACACTAGATAGAGACTTCTATTCATCTTCATTCGGTCACCTGCTTTTCTACAACTTTATTTCTAAACACAAAATCAAAGAATTAATTTTGATATCTGAACTCTATAGGTTGGTATAAAAATACAGGTAACATGATTGCAGTTGGATCATAATAATCGAGCAATGTAGTGAAGATCACCTCCTCTGATGAAGCAACGACATCAACTTGATCATGGCAGTATATTTGGGAGCAGAATTGTAAATTTTATTTTATAAATCAAAAAATGGTGCCATCTTAATAACGTTACGATTGGTGATTCTTATTTTGAAATGTTAGAAGCAAATGAATTGTGGGTTTAAATTTGTAACTTTTTACCAGACGAAAGTTTCCGGTAAAAAGTATATAAATATTTTCTTTTATTTCGAATGTCTTGAATGAGATTGAAAAAATTGATGCAAAATTTGCAAATTTTATAGGTTAAAAAGCTTGTACGAAGGGAATGTGAAAACATATTTTTTTTAACTATCAGAATTTTTTTGTAAAAAGTTTGCGACCTTCAAGTAAGAGAAACAGAGCAAGTTCAAATTAATTAAGAATAAAATGTTACTCATTCATAAGGAACTATATGGAATAAATACATAACCCGCTTCGACGCAACATCTGTTTGATATTCCAGTCTAAATGGTCGAGCAATAAACACCAAATTTAGCTATATGGTAATTTTTTTTTTAAAACGAATTATGTTCTACTTTGCCCATCGTGGGACAAAAGTGATTTAGAGATTTAATTGATATTGTATATTAGTTCCTCCTAATGCTGATAGGGATGACTGTTACATACAGCAAACTGCAAATTTGCTAAACCGCTTCATCCCGACGTTAAGTGGACATTTTCTTGTAAACAGTGTTTGTTCAATTTAGTAAAATCACTTGCTTTAACCAATAAGAATCTACTAAAATATTTTCGTTTAATAAAAAAGGATTAAGTCCCAATGTTTTCCACTAACCTTATAAAATATGCTGGTGAGATATTTATCACTCTTATTCAATACGACCCAACCGGGGCTTAAGCTTATGATATTCAAGTGACATGTTGGTGTTCCTAATCTGACATCATGGCTTAGGCTGTCCTGTTTTTATAGATACTAAATATGCATTAGAACTTAATATTAAGTTAAAAAGACACCTTATTTAAGAAATTTAATGTTCTATAGTCACTAAAACTTTATTAATTACATTCTATAATAAAACAAAATTCATTTAATTTACACAACTACCTTTACTTCATATTGTCATGACAACACTCTTTTGTTATTTTTCTTAGCGGATATACAATATATATTCATATATATAAGAACAATGGCGATTTCACTTGTAAAAACGTTTACTACAAAAATAAAACAAAAACTTGTATACTGGTAAACACTTCATCACTAACAAGGTATTTAATTTCAAAGAATATTTTTAATTTTTTTTATTTATTCATCATCCTACACAATAAAACGTACATATGGCTATTTTTAAATAAATTGATATCTGAGCTTTATTTTTTAGTTTTTCCAATGAATTGTGAAAAATTATTAAAAATATATGGAAAAAAAACTCCATTTTTCCGTGTTTTAATTATTTAATGATGATCTTTTGTGTAACTGTATGATAACCTGATCCATTTTTGAATATATATGATGGATTGCATCTAAACATGACTTTGTATATTAAAACAATAGTATTTCAACGAATTGAAAAATAATGGAAAATGTAAAAATAGTACATAATGGTGTCCTTTTGAATTTGTTTTATTGTTATCAATATTGAAATTGTGTTAAAATTGAATAGAGAATATTTTATTTTTATTTAAAAATTTTAGTGAGTGAAATAAATAAAACAGTATCTCCCTTTATTTTTGATTTCAGTGATGCAAAATATTTTTTCTTTTAAACCTATTTCAAAAATTAGTTTAAAATTTATTTATGTTGGTCGTCTATTCTTCTGTTTTTATAATTATTAAGCGTTATATTGCTTTGATAAAAAATAATATTTAAATGTAAGTAAAAAATATTTCAATGAAATTTCATCTTACGCTTTTCCTACAATATCGGTTGGTTCTGTGGTGAACACAGAAGGTTAATAACTCGTTATTGTGATAATAATTTCTTACAATTTTTAAGAAATAAGATAAGATTTTTAAAAAATTCTAATAGTTACACACCAAAAATTTATTATTGCTGGGTGGCACAGTTCCCTGGTTCGAATTCCAGACTGGACTCAGGTACCATTCGCCTTTGGGTTCAAATTAATGGCTTAATCCATAATTAATAATTATATATCTTTAATAAAAAATACATTTAATAATATTACAAATTACAAAAAAAAATGAAACAATTTACTTGAATAATATAACTCACAGATATAGAATACCATATAACTCAAATACAAAATATTACAATATAAACAAAAATAGAATTGTATGTATTGAAAATCTGAAATGTTTTTACATGTTATAAGACATAGTACTATCTCATGTTTAAATTGTATGTGGAATTCATTAAGATCAATTATAATAATACCTATGGTATAGACAGGCTTATTAGCCTAACAGTTAACAGTTAGCGCTTAAAACAAATTATATAATTAGGATACTCTATAAACTAAGAGTTCAGTGTTCAGAGAGCAATTTTAAAATTAGTTGTTTTTAATATACAAGTCATGTTTTTTTGTTTTCCTTTTTTTCGAATAAAATTATTTGAGAATATAATATAATGTGATGTTTTTGTAATTTTGTGATTTTTGAGATTAATCAGACTTTGGTTAAATTTGGGAAACAAATTTCAACACTGGGGCCTTAATATGTAGAGGCATTGATTTTTCAATTAGACACTCATATTCTCCAATTTTAATTTAGTTGTACGTCATCAACAGCAAATGTAAAACTTTGAGATGTAAATAAAATAAGTTGTAAAAAATCTCCGTACGATATACACGTACTATAAACATACAGTAAACTTCGTCGTGAGATCAAACAACTCTCTATGGTAAAATTGTAGGTCTTTATTTGTGTAACAAACCTTATGTACAAAATTTTTAAAATTTTAGTTAAGAATGTTAATTAGCGCAGTGCACACTTATATGCAAATATATTTTGAAAGTTGCATATACAAAAAATATCCGAAACATTCGAAGGTGCCGTGATATAACGCCATATGTTATAAAGCCTTAATGGCTTTATGACTCTTTTGAGTGTCTCATAAAACCATAATCGCGAAATTTTTTAATATGGCTTTAAATCACACTCGAATAAGTCATAAAGCCATAATGGCGTTATGACTCACTTCAAAGAATAGGAAAAAACAATAGAAATATTATTATTTCGAAATTTATAATTTGGTGACAAATATACCTTCTATGGGTAGCCAGTGTCATTGTTTTTGTAACCGATTATAAAATCTTTCCTAATTCAGAATCTCTCATTATATATATACATATATAAATATTCTGGAAAAAGCGAATACCCTAATTTTGAATCCAACGCTAAAATCCCACCAATAACGTATATATAATATGTGTACATATTCTGTAGATGGCGTAGAACTCTGATATCGTCGAGGTCTGCGCAGCTATCCGCGAACGCGGCTAGTCTGTGTACTGCGCGGCCGCGAATAAGCGCGCGCGGCGACCAATACCTGCCTACTTTATACCCTAATATTCACCTTGTACATATTCACCGTGAGCTATATGTATTATGAGTAATTGCTTAAAAGTATTAGAGCAGGATGTAACTGCAAATGTACCATCTATTAGATAGTTCCGTGGTTGATCTATTGTCTATAACACTAGATATTGTAGGTGACATAAAAATGGTGTACGCATAATATTCCTCTATAATAGTGTGCTTGTAAAATTTTTCTTTTTCGTCATATCTGCTTATACTAAATGTTTTTATAATTTCCTCTTTTTCGAAAATTTCCTTTACTTCTGTAAAATTTGTTGGTTTTTTTGGGAAAATGTTGCTTTTAATTTTATAAAGATATCTCGCATTTCCTCAAAATTTACTTATGGACAAATACCTCTAAATTGCTTATATGTTTCATCAAAAATGTCACGAACATTACTTCTTTTCAACAAATAATATAAGAATGATAGCTTGTAATATACATACAACAATTTTAACTCAATCATTCAATTTTAATTATATGGTGTTATGACTCAAAATTTTTAAAACACAATATGGCTTTATGACTCACTCGAGTGTGTTTTAAAGCCATGTTAAAGAATTTCGCGATTATGGCTTTATGACTCAATCGATTGAGTCATAATGCCATTATGGCTTTATCGCATATGGCGTTATATCACGGCACCCATTCGAAGAATATATTTCAGTTATAAGAACCAAAAATGAATATATGAAATTTTGAAAAAGGAATCTTAGAGTTGGGTTTAAAATCAGATATGCATCTGATCAATAGCTCAGCCTAAAAATGGCGGATTCTTCAATCAAAAACTCACAGGTTCAAATCCTGGTCAGATCATAATCTAATAAAAAAATATAGTGTAAATTAAAATAATTTAATAATGGACTTCTTATGTCAAATAGGCAAATGATTAATATTATCAGGCAATATTTATTTTTGTCTTGTACTACTAATAAATAAATAAATAAATCAGATGTTTATATATATGTGAGTGGGATCGTGGAGAGATCTCAAAGTTAGATCAGGACAGATTAGGATAGAAAATTTCTTTTTCCAGAGCTTTGAATCCAACTCTAAAATTCCTTCTAATCCACAATCTAAGCTAGACATATATAAATATTTTATTGAAAAGGAATAACCTCGTGATTTCTAATTTTACTTTTAATTTTAAACCTTACAGATGTAATAAAATAAGAATTCTGTAAAAGACAAAAAATCATAATCTTGATTCCAACTCTGACATGACATAAATACATTCTGGAAAAAGGGATAACCTTGATTTTGAATCTTAATGTAAAGCCCCCTTTATGTTTTTTCTCCATGCATAATAAGTCAGCAACAAAGCATTTAATATAGTGGAGGTTGCCGCCCCTTAACCATTGCTAAATAAATAATTGGAACTCTAGTTTTAAATCCAGCTCTAACACCCGTCCGAATTTTTAGTAAGGCTACTATTGGAGTATTGTTAGTTGCGTCATAACCCCATCAAAATCAACTATGGTGTTATGGTTCAACACCGATGCAACGGAACTTCATACCAAAACTATGGATTTATAACCTACTTTTGTATGGTAAGCAGCATTAATATTAAAAATATTGTGACTTTTATGCCTCAAAGAAATTTATGACTCCACAGTGTTCTAAGAAAATTTGTGTTTCTCTTTTTTTTATCTACGAAGAATTAGTTTTTAATGCAACTCTTCTTTGAAGATGAATGATTTTACATAAAATTATTTCAGAACAATGAATTCGTTAAGTGTAGCCTTTTGTTAAAAAAACCTATGTTCCCTAATTGACGCTTCATTATACTTCTGTATTAATCAATTATATGTATTAGGCAATATTATTATTTCTACTGATCCGAAACTGAAATATGTCTACTTCAATTATTTTCTATTTTCATGTTGCATACCACTTTACATTAAAACTTTCTTAAAACTTATTCCATTATATTTAAAAGTGACAGAAAAAATTTAAAAGTAACTTGTAACAAATAATATAATTATATTATATTTTAGAATATATATGCTCCCAACAAAATAATTCACATTTCTAAGTCAATATAATTAAAGATAAATAAATTTTTTGTTAATTTAATTAAGTAATGCTTAATTAAATAAAGTAGATAGAAACTCAACTCCAATATTTTATTTAATACTTAAAATAATACAAAATCAGATTAACTATTTTTATTTTTCATTTAATTTCAATTTAAAAGATGACATTTATGTATTATGGGACAAAATACAAATAAAATAAAAAAATACAAAAACAAATAATATCTGTCAATTCATTTTTTTAATTAAAGGTAAAACTTAATTGATTTTTATATGGCATTAACTAATAAAAAATTGATTTAATTAATTTCAGTGTATTTTTATTTCTTTTTTATTCTAATAAATATATATATATATATATATATATATATATATATATATATAAATATATACATTATACTATAACGTGTAAAGTTCAACTTTATTGCACATCTGATTGATTTAATAAATTTCATTTCATCGCACTCTAATTCAACTAATCAAAAATACAGTTATGGCAAAATTATTATATACAGTAAATATATCAAACATGCTTTCAATTAAATTTATTTATTATTAACAGTTTTTGCATCGACCATATACCATATTTTTGCATGAGGTTACACAAAACTAGATTAAAACTTGTTAGACCTGAAGTGTAGCACAAAAAGTGATACCTTATGCAATGAGTCGAAATTTGTTGATTAGAAACTCACTTGCAATAAATTATTTATCTAATGAATACTCTAGTAGCTTTTGGAAATATTTAAAATAGCATTTTGCTATCGTAGTATGATGTTTAGTTCATTCATTCAAAGAATCTTAAGCCTAAGGACTCGTTTCAAACTTTTACTGGCTTCTTTAAGGCAGATGCGGTAGCTTTCAGTTGGATTCTTATTGAACTCAAGGAAATGTTTGTTACGTTGCTACCTGCATTTTTTTCCACTGGTAAAGGTTAAATGTCTTAGTTCTATTTACCTTGTTTGGTATAAAAAGATTCATGCCAAGGAGTAAAGCGTTTTCTTCAATGCCTTAGCAGTTAAATCAATAGTTCTTTTGGGGCGTTTTCTTTTTTCTCATCAGAACAGTACTCAGAGCAGATGTCGAGCGCTCAGATCAAACTATGCTCTGATTAAAATTTTATCCAAACTCTGACGCTCTGAGTTAAAAAAGAAATGCTCAGAGCAAAGATTATATATACTAGATATTAATGGCGTTTTTATTACTTTATTCTTAATTTGATGTTTACTTGTTTGACAACTCTATGAAATTTGAAAAATTTTTACGAGCTCACAGATCGCCCTCCAAGCACTCTGTGAGTTAAAAAAGAAACATAAAATGGATAATCAGTATAGTATGAAGACAAAAAGAAACACATTTTTTTAGCATGACAGCTCTGACTCCGCTCTGATGAGAAAAGGAAAAACGACCTTGGTAAAAAAGTACAAACAACTAAATTAATTAGTAAAATAAATTCCCCCCAACTAATTGATAGTTATATGTAGATTTTAATTCATAATACTCACCTGTTATTCGATTTTGATAAGCAAATAACCAGTTCTCGCAATCATGATAGAAGCAGACACTCTTCTTTGTGCAATTTGTTGTCCATAAGTGTACAAATGTTAAATATACAATAAAAAATAATATTAATTTTATTTTATGCTATTTTTATCATATAAAACACGCTTAAAATAACATATACAATCATATGTATATATCAACACATTAATATGAAAAACATTTATGATCTTAGATCTAGGTGATAAATTAGTACAGAGGCAGAACTAAAAACACACAAACAAAAAAAAACAAACAAAATTAGAAAACATTAAAAGAATACAAAAAAAAAAAAAACAAAATAACAATCCATTAGAAAATTAATGTCATTCGATGAGTTTGATTAAGACAGAAAGTCACATAATATAAAATTAACAAATGAAAAACACAAAAAACAACAACAACAACAAAAAATATCGAAAAGAAAATTGAAAGAAAAATTCTACTAAAATAAAATCAAAATCAAGAAATGAGATAGAAAGAAACAGAAAAACAAAAATTAGGCTAAATGGGCTTAACTTTAAAAATGAAAATTCTCAGCATGTATATAAAATAAAAAAGAAACATACATATGTGTATACATGTACCTATACATTAATGTACTTACGTCCCTTCATTCCATAATCAACAACAAAAGTCTCCTCTAGTAAAATTTAACCAAAAAATGGTTAAAAATAAAAGCGTCCACCCAAAGATGATGAGATAAAATTCAGCATATCTAAAAAAAAAACAAAAACAACACAGAATTGAAACCTAAAAACAAAATGAAAGAGAAAGAAAATAAATAGAAACGCATTATTCACTTAAAAGATGATGATTCAGGTGAAATCAATTTTTACTTTTTTTTATAGATAGGCTACCTTTGATTCTATTCAATACAATATAACGGTATATACATATTCATATAAGCAGTACATATATACATATACATATATATTATATATAAGTTTTTTATATTAAATATTTGTGTGTGCGTGCGTGTGTAAATATAAAAGGTTTCTTAAAATGAAAAATAAAGTATATATCTAACTGTACTTTGTTTCATATATGTATGTATGTATTATTATGTTTTTTCTTTATTTTATCTTTTATCTCTTTCTTAGGTTGGGAATTCTTAACGTCAATGTTAACGAGACCTTGATTTAGTAGCAGAAAAATACATTTGTCAGTATTAATTTTAAGATCAATGATTGACATAAAATCCATAGGGAGTTTGACAAATAATGGTTTTTCCCGCTGATTTTCTTTTTTATTTTTATTTTTTTTTTTAAAACATATTATACAAAATACAATAATAACAATAATAATAATAAGAAAAACAAAAACAATAATTTGAGTAAAAAGAAAAAAAATAACAAAATATTTCCCTCCATTAGGTTCATTGTTGATTGTGTATTATTTTTTTTTTTAAATTTATTTAACATTGTTTTGTGTAGTATTTTGGTTTTTTGTTGTTAATGTCCTTTTTTAGAGTGACCATTGTTTAGATATTATTCTCTGTTGTAAATTAGTAAATATATATGTGTCATAAAACCTGTTTTAAATCAATAAAAAAGCTAGAATCAATAAACGAATAACAAACTTAAATTTTTGAAAAATCTATACTAATCTTCTAAAGTCTAAAAGATACTAGACATTATTTAACAAAGGATAGATTGTCTTATCCGTATATGTGACACCACAGTAACTAAATTTATAATTTTACAATCCACCATGATACCATATGATTCGGGTTTCGATCAGGATTTGAGCTTGACACCCTTCGATTCTTATTATTATATTTTTTCCTTAATAATTCTGTTACAAAATCTGTAATAACCTTCTAAGGAAGGTTAATTTTGTTAATTAAACTTTTATTAATTGAACTACTTCTACGTTTTAGTGCATTTGCATTTTAGTATTATATTTTAAAACTATTCAGTGTCATTGGAATCTAAGCTGTGTGTAAAGTTACAGGTAAAATTGCTTGCAAGATTCCACGATTTTTTCATTACGAGTAAATTCAATAAAGTTGTTAAGTAACTGAGGCTATTATATTTTTAAATATTCCACCAAGTGTTGGAAACATTTTAATTCCGGTGAAAAAAACAAAGCTCTAGGGTACTATTGAAATATATACATTTGGTTACATTACACGGTATAACAGCTGATTTCATATGACTGATTTATGGTGACTTTAAACATTTTAATATTTATATAAATTACGCCATTTTCAAAGTAATAGCTATGTACTTTAAACAGTAGTAAACATTCTAAAAACACTGTTAGCTGAAGCTGATGGAATACTGTTAGTTATCACACTATAATGTCACGTGAATTTTTAAATATTCTTCCGAACTCAAAGATTTGTAATTACGACATTAATAGTTTTTTGAGAAAACCCAATTAAATTCGATTGAGAAACAAAATTTGACAGTTTAAGTGTATTGGGACACACTTAAAATTATTCACAGTTTTTTGGAATAAAACAAGTGCGACTGTAAAAGCGCACATGCATAAACTTAGGAAATTATTAGGAGATTAATTTCGCCAAGTATAAAAAGTGTGTTTTTAAAGTCTAAAGTACCGTATTCTAAAATAATTGTAATATGGTCTTATTTTATTCACCTTAATATAAAGTTAAATTTATTTTCCTTTTTTTATTTTAAAATTTTTTAGAATTTTCTCTTTAAGATTCTAGTTGTTTATTATTTTCATTTTGGTTTATACTTTAACGCGTAATGTGTGCCTATAACTGTCAAAGAATTGATTTTTTAATATGGCGGAAAAAATAGAAAACCAAAAACAAAACTTTGATGGTAGGTGGATACCATGTGATATTAATAAGATTTTAAAAGTTAACAAAATAAAAAAAAACAGAAGAGAAAGATTGCATATAAAACCCAAAAGAAAGAAATGAATAAAAAAAATCAAGAGACAAGAAAATAAAATGAAAATGACTGGTTGAAGTTGAAAGTCTTTATGACTTTTGAGATTTGAACAAGTCAAAAAAAATAAAAAATACATATAATTTGACATAAACATATTATTTTACAATACATTAGGTGGAGTTCCTAAAATATTCCATTCCACCTTTACATGACTCGAAAAAATATGGTAATATAGAAAAAGATGAATGAAGGTATGCCTATTTGCGTTAAAAAAAAAAAAACAAATTAATTTTGAAATTTCTTCATTTTGTTTTTATTTAAAATTTTATATTAGAAAGGTAGGTAATGTGTTTTACAAATAAAATAAATTCTCGAAATAAACAGAATGGTTTTAAAATTAAAAAAAAAACGAGGAAGAGTGTAGTAGAGTAGACTGTGTCAACTCTGAGATACCCGTATGACCGTAACATATACATTATATCATCCGGTTAATTACTTATTAAGTGTAGTGGAATACTCATATAAAATAAAGAGTTGTATGGCAGCTACTCGAACCCTCTGTCGGAGACCAACCAAATTTTGCACAAACTTTGGCCATTACACTAAACAATTTGTGGCAAAAATTCAGACACCCAGCTTCATTAGGTGGAGAGTAATGCTCATATAAAATAAGGAGTTGTATGGCAGCTACTCGAACCCTCAGCAGCAGACCAACCAAATTTTGCAGAAACTTTGGCCATTACACTAAACAATTTTTGGCAAAATTTCAGACACCCAGCTTCATTAGGTGTAGTGAAAAGCTCATATAAAAGAAGGAGTTGTATGGCAGCTACTCGAACCCTCTGCAGTAGACCAACCAAATTTTGCAGAAACTTTGGCCATAAAACTAAACTACTTTTGCCAAAATTTCAGACACGCAGCTGTAATAGGTACAGAGTAATGCTCATATAAAAAAAGAAGTTGTATGGGAGCTACCCGAACCCATGGACCAAAATGGCTGGATTTAAATAGCGATGACGGCTATTGCAAAAAAACGAATTTGCGAAAATTTCAAGATCCTAGCTCCTTTAGTTTTTGAGTTATCGTGCGGACGGACAGACGGACGGACGGACAGACGGACAGACGGACGGACAGACGGACGGACAGACGGACGGACATACATAGCTAAATCGATTTATTTTTCGATTCTGATCCGATCCATACACTTGAGTCTATATCTACCCCCCCTCCTTCTCTGCGTCACAAACGTAATGGCAAATTTATTATACCCTTTGACTATATAGTCATACGGGTATAATGACTATATAGTCATACGGGTATAAAAACGAATAGACAATTAAAAGAGTGAGGTAGCTATCGCATTGACATAATATAATAAGTATACCTTTGTTAGAAAATGTAATTGTCAATAATTTTCAATCAATCTAATGATTCTGAAAAATTTCAGTTGAATTCTTGGAAGTAAAACGGTGTGTAGTTTGAGTCACGTGGATTCTATTTTAGTGCAATATTCTGTTAATAAAAAAAAGTAAGGTGTTTAGTTTTAGAAGTCTTATGAAAATAATGTAAAAGGAATAGTAAATGTCACTTTCATTTAAAACGAGGAAGAGTGTAGTAGAGTAGACTGCGTCAACTCTGGGATACCCGTATAACCGTAACATATACATCATATCATCCGGTTAATTACTTTTGGCAAAATTTCAAACATACTTTATTAAGTTTAGTGGAATACTCATATCAAAGAAGGAGTTGTATGGCAGCTACTCGAACCCTCTGCAATAGACCAACCAAATTTTGCTGTAACCTTGGCCAATACACTAAACTATTTTTGGCAAAATTTCAGAAACCCAGCTTCATTAGGTGGAGAGTAATGCTTATATAAAGTAGGAAGTTGTATGGCAGCTACACGAACCCACCGCAGGAAACCAACCAAATTTTTCAGAAATTTTGGCCATAAAACTAAACTACTTTTGGCAAAATTTCGGGCACGCAGCTGTTGTAGGTACAGAGAAATTCTCATATAAAAAAAGAAGTTGTATGGCAGCTACCCGAACCCATGGACCAAAATGGCTGGATTTAAATAACGATGACGGCTATTGCAAAAAAATGAATTAGCGAAAATTTCAAGATTCTAGCTCCTTTAGTTTTTGAGTTATCGTGCGGGCGGACGGACAGACAGACAGACGGACGGACGGACATACATAGCTAAATCAATTTATTTTTCGATTCTGATCCGATCCATACACTTGAGTCTATATCTACCAAATATTTGTAATTATTTGGCATTGCAAGCTTTTATAATATCATCAGTGGAAAAACTTTCATCGCTTCCATCTGGACTGAAATCAGATTTTTCATTTAAGTCCTGCAGTGTTTCTTTACTCGCTTTTCCTTTGGATTGATCCTGATCTTGGGTAATTTTCTCTACTGCACGATGGTAAAAAATCTTTTTCAGACATTACTTTTTTTCTATCAGTCTTAAGTTTTTTGAACTTTGATCCAGGCTTGTTTTTTATCGTATTTTGTTTTTGTTCCATTATTTCATCTTTTTCTGGCGTATCTGTTAAGATTCTTGTTTTTCCTTTTTTTCTTCCTCTTGTATGTTTCCTGGGAGCTGCTTTTGGATATGGCCGAATAATTTGTGGTGCTATTGTAACGTTGGGGGAGGATATCATATTTAGTGAATTTATTCTTGTACTAGTTAATATTACTCTCCTACAATTCAAACAATGTCAGTAAACCCAAGAAAAAATGTTGTTTAATTTATTTACGCTGTATTTCTGATAAACCCGGTTTATTAGTTAGCGTTTGGTGTTGTGATGTTGATGAAATTTTTAAATTTTCTTTTTCTGAAAGAGTACCTATTTAGTGTATTTTTAAAATCTCTAAAATTAATCACTTGATATAGTTACCTTGAATTCCTAAAACATCAAATGCTATATTCGCGGTTAAGTCTTCTTGGAGTGGACGATCTGTTACATATGCTGACAGGAATTCATCATCTCCGAAAATACGTTCATTTAACGGTGAAATTCCTGTTACTTGGAAAGCTTTTACAATATTTTGAGTTGTAAACGCTCTGGGATATGCCTGTCCAATGATTTCCGCAACATCATATATGCTTATTGGCTTTCCTGGATGATTAAGCATCCACTCATTTGCCGAAGTATTATAAAATATTTTGTACGGGCCAAATACTGTTCGATCTAGTGGTTGTAATTTGTGGGATGTGTGAGGTGGTAAAGTTATAAGCACAACGCATTCTTTTTCTGCAGCCATATTATTTGTCCAAGTTTGAGGAAAACGTTTGTTATTCTTTTCTGCAAACTAAAACGCAAGTTGCATAGTTTATTTTCTCGAGAGCCTATACTAGGCTTTATAACATGTGGCTTTTTAACAAACGTCTTAGATTTTCAATAGATACAATTCAATTTTTGTTTATATTGTAATATTTTGTATTTGAGTTATATGGGATTCTATATCTGTGAGTAATATTATTCAATTAAATTATTTCTTTATATTTTGTATTTGTTTATTTGTTTATATTAATGTATTTTTTATTAAAGATATATAATTATTAATTATTGATTATGCCATTAATTTGAACCCAATTGCAAATGGTAGCTGAGTCGAGTCGAAAACCAGAAAAGTTTTTCACTTTCACTAGGATTCGAACCCCCCTCCTTCTTTTTATCACAAACGTAATGGCAAATTTAGTATACCCTATTGACTTATTGTCATACGGGCATAAACATACTTATCGAAGAACTCTGTAGGAGCAAGCAGGCGTTTAAAATGTTGAAGAGCCAAGAGAAGAATGCTGTATTCAACTTAGTAAGTTTTTTTAAAATCTTTAAAAAATGGTGTTTGTTAAAAATATATCAGGCTAATGTAAAAAGTAATAAAACTCTAAATTTTTAATTAACAGCAATAACAATTTATTTAAAAAAATCTTAACAGACATTAAAATGAATCATTCGAAGGGTCTTAATAAAACAAAAGTTAAATTTTCGAATTTTTTTTAAATGACTTTTAACAATCAATGGAAAAATACATATTAATTAATAATAGCTGAAATATTTTGTTGTGCAAAACTAAAAATTTACAAGATTCAAAATTGTATTTATACACGCAGACTTGCCTGCATTTAAAATAAAAAAAAAATTTTGACATATTGTGTTGAAAATGATTAATGTTCTTGCAAAAAGATTAAACCGAAAAAATGACTCACAATATAAAAATGCTTTCATGTCGATTATTTACATTTACATTCCTGAAATATTATTAGATATACTATAATATATATATATATATTTATATTATTTATATATTTTAAAATTAACCCTTAAAAATTTGAAATACCATGTTATTTCGATTGCAAATTAACAAACCCCAAAGATTATTTTCATCATAAATTAAAAATATATTTTCACTCGAATATTTACTGATAGATGTGTTGAGACACGTAAAGCTGCGGCAACAAATTGTTGTGCAATTATATTCATTTTATATTAATTAACAATATTCTAAAAATATCAGGTTCGGTGCAACCATTTATAAGAAATTTGAATCATGCTTCATTATAAAAAGTTAATCTGTTAACAAAATGAGGCTGTAATTTTTGATGCAAAAGAGCAAACGGCTGAACATGGAATATGATTCTGCAAATACTGGACTAAATAATTCTAGAAGGTCTATCTATATTCTTGTGTGTGTTAGATAACTTTATTAATACATTCGTTAGAAAAATTTTGTTGTAGATTTCCATTTAGAAAGGCTAGTATACTAGAAGTCAGACACTTGATGTCTGAGAGGCTGGTCGATTTTTGAACCAAAATAATAAACAAATGAACAATGTCGCTATCTGCGTGGACAATCATCGTTATTAAGGCTATTATGCGTCCATTTTAACTCAAAACTTGTGAAGAAGTGTCATGAAGAGCCACTCAATAAATCAAAACATATACACAATTTTCGTGTTGGTTTCGGAGCATAGCAACATCGAAGGCAATGAAAGAGTAAAAAAACTAGTAAAGAAAGAAGCCACTATGAACATCAACTATTATCAGACGGTTGGTTGTCGTATTACAGCAAAATCATTATTAAAATGGAATAATATAAACATTTGCAACATATTTAGGACTTTGTGACCCACCTACAACAGAAAAAGTTCAAATGAATTGATTCGCAAACCGCAGGTTACTGGCTAGTATTCAATAATTCAGCCAAATTGAGAACCCCTCACAACAACTCCCGCAGGAGCTGTAAAGAATCAAACGAAAGTAAAAATATAGAGCATATCTTTGCAGATGTCCGGCCAGGTTTTCTTACTCGATCAACTGCTCTTCTGCAGCTTTAATTAGCTCTCTAATCACTAAACCAAAGAAGTTATTTCGTATCTGAACTCTACCGGGTTGGATATAGATGAACCCAAAGTCACATGGGTGCAGTGAATCTAAATGGCGCAATATAGTGCTATTTGAGGTCTTATCGTTAAGGTCACCACCTTACCTACCTATCTACTTTCCTTATTTACCTACCTCTTCATAATACAACTTAATTACATTGTCCGCAACTGTGAATGTAAAATATTCTAAAAAATATTTTTTATTTATTTATTACTAATAAATTGTAATTGCCACTAGTTCTGGTCTAAATTAAAATATTTTAATCTATAGATACATATGAAAAAAAAAACAAGCAAAATAATTTTGACCACCTTGAAAAAAAAACATTTATTTATTCATATTTATTCAAAAATTTTATCCAAACCCTTACACGTATACAGACTGCAGTTGTACATAGTTTCTATATTTTACATTTTTTTTTTTTTGCAAATTAATTTAATTTATTTATTTTAATTTCTCTCAATATTTTTTTTTTGTATTTTTTTGCACAACTTACCCTTTTTTTTTTACAGCTGATGAACTTTTGTACCGGACTTATTATATTTGTATACGTGAATGTTTGATATGTATATAGTATATAGTTGTACATGATTACTGAAGTGAAACACTGATGAAGTGACATGTGGTCAGTTTTGTTTTTGGTTTTTAAAATTGATTTCGTGAGTTTGCATTTTGATTGGAATTCACCATGTGGAAATTTATAAGCCATTTAAGATAATAATTTCTAGTTAGTGAATGCCTGTTTAGTTTTTTCTATTTATTTTTTTTTTTATCAATTTTAATTTTTTTTTTTTTTTAACTTTATTTTTTTATTCAATTGGAGTTTTTTTCAAATTTGATTGCAAAAAACTTTTTTTTCTAAAGTTAATTTTTGTATAAGGATACTGCTATTACGTTTGTAATACTGTGAAAATTAGTTTTGTAATAAATTGGAAATATTGTTAGAGGGATATTTAGTACCACAAATTTTTGAAGGATATTCTTTGAAATGATGAATTATTCATGCAAAGAATCTGAGTTCTTGGATTAAGTTTTTTTTTAGCTTTAGTATCCCTTAGAAAATCTGTTTTACTAAAGTTTGCTCAGATTAACACTTGAGCCTGGTATTAAGGATTAGATATTATATGGTCCTGTGCGCAAGTTAAATAATTTGTCAAAACGCAGGAAAATATTATTTCAGAGTTAGTTTTATATTTAATATTTAATAAGAAAAAGTAACAATCAATTTAATTCTTATATTTAAGAGGTTCTTCATGGTTCCTGAAGTTCAAAACAAGCTACAGTATTCAAATATATTACTCAAACGGATTGATAATTCGTGCATTAATTGATAGTTCAATGGTCGTTTATACACCAAAGATCCAAAGATTGTACCACAGGAATGAAGTTATTATTTAAACGTTGGGTAGACGATTTATTAAAGCAATTCATATAAAGAGTTATCTTAGAATTGATTCTACCATGAAAAGGTATTAATATGGGCACGTATTGTAGGTTGAAGTGTTTTTTATTTAGTTTAAATCATTCTTTACGTTGATAAGGAATAAAGGATATTATCCGCGAGCCTTTGAACTTGACATCATTTTCGTTTTTAATTAATTAAACCAAGCAGCTGATTACTTGGCTTTAGCTATTGTATAAGATTATTATCACATAAATGCGCTATCTATTTGATAATATATAAGATTTATATTTATTATTATAAATTTCTTATTTAGTATTTTAATATAAACTATAAATATACACAAATTTTATTTTTGTATACGAGGATTTGTGAAAAACACCGAAAGTGATCCAGAACCAAAAACGGAGTTCATCTGACAAGTGTTGGACTTTAACCAGCTAATAATAACCGCACTTTTTAAAAACCAAACTTGGAATAAACGTTCAATTCATATCTATCCTTCGGTTTTAAGAAAAAGAATTAGGAAAGGAAATCGGGGAATTATCGATTAACTTGAATTTAATAGGATTGTTTTTAGATATTAACTGACCGAGGCCTGTAAACTCAAAAGATAGGTCAGGAACTCCGTTTGAATTGATAGGTCAGGATCATAACCAGACGTATCATCTTTTCCTCAGAAATAGAGTAAAAATTAACTAAACTTCTTATTTGAAACCCTTTTAAATAAGTGTAAATAACTTTTTTTCATAATTTCAATTCCTTGAATAAATTTTTATTTCTAAATTTCAATTCTTTCAAATCCTTCAATCGATTTTTCAATGTTATTAAAAAAAGTGTATTCCTGGCCTAGATTTTATTCAAAAGCCTTGCACATATTATTAATGAAGATAAAGGTAGCTATGCATTTTTAATTGAATTTACAAAAATTCTTTTATTACTCAAGTCTAACTACGTCCAACTTCAGCTTCCATTTTAATTTTTATTTTTCAGACATAAAAATTACAAATTTTCAAATCTATATAGGCATTCCTAATAAATTCAATATTGTAAATATACAAACTTCAAAATTTACTTAAAACATAAACTAAAAGTTTTCTCTTAAAAATGAAGGTTAAATTAAAAAAAAAATTGAACTATTAAAAACTAGGAAAAAACTGTTTAAAAAGTGAACATTACCGCTCCATACTTAATTTTATAGTACCAGTAAAATTGGCATCATCAGTAATATAAAGCATCACCATCATTTTAGATGTAACAGAAATTTTAGAAATTTTTATATTATTTCTAATTTTAAATTTTAAATTTTTTTATAGTAGAAAATTTTAAAGTTTATTTCTCACACGCAAGCAATTATTTTTCATGTGTTTTAATGTTTCATATCCTGTTTTTTATTATTATTTTGTTTGTTTTTTTTTTTTTGGTTTAAAACGTCCAGACCCAATAGAAGATACATTATATGGTTTCTAATTTAGATCTATGCAATATGTAATAAAAAATAAAATAAAATAAGGAACTAAAACTATTTTAAAAAATTTTAAACGTTAAACTGAATCAGTTTTTCAAATAAATTTGTTTTAAATTATGTATATACGTGTATAATATAATATTATATACCTACTTTATTTAGAAAATAATTTTCGAAAAATTTATTAGAAATAACGGTATTTTTTTCGAAGTCCATCTTCCTTTTTTTTTGAATGTATATAAGTGCTTTGATGTTTTGTGAATCATTAAATCCTGAACCACTTAAATAGTGAAGCAATTAAAGATAGTATTAGCCTTAGGGTATGCAAATTAGTAAAATAATGATGAGTTCTAATCCTTTTTCCTTTTATGATTTTAAGGACTAACATTTAGCATTGTTACTTGTATTCGTTAAATTGAAGTTAAAGAATCAGAAAATTTCAAAAGTAATTACTTTTGCTTTTTAAAAATTGCAGCATTTCCCTTGCATATAATTTAAAAACAATATTGCATACTTCTAGGTAGTATTGCATTATTACAAGTTTAATATTACAGAACGAAAAAAAGCCTAATAAATCTTTTTTCACTTTTGGAAAGATAAATAAAGTCATAATGGTGAAATTTGGCAAATTAGGCTTTGTTTTTTCAATTTATTTCAAAACTAGAAATAAGGCCTACTTATTTTTTTTCAAAATATCTAAGGAAATAAAGCATATTTGTAGTTTAATCCACATATTTAAGTTTATTTAAATAATAAAATTTTCAAGAGTTGGTTATAAAATTAGTATATCCGGTTTTTTTAGAATGTATATATATAAATATTCTGAAAAAGGTGTAAACCTTGTTTTGTAAGCCACTATAAAATCCCTAAAAAAAAATATTAGATACATATTTAAAATACATATTAAAAAAACATTTGATTAGAATTCAACCACAATAAAATTCATTGATCATTGAGGAGGCGTGTGATGAAATGTGAAGGTGTAGGTGGCCTTATTACATAATAAAACCTTGTTTTGTAAGCCACTATAAAATCCCTAAAAAAAAAGATTAGATACATATTTAAAATATATATAAAAACAAGTAAAGAAACAGTCAGTCGGTGCAACCGACTTAGAAATACCCTACACCTATTTGGTTCAAATTTAAGGACATATCCATAAGTCATTTTAACACCATAGAAGCTGTTATTAATTTGATCGTAAGACATAGCTAACCAAATTAATTGTATAATACTAAAAACATTTTCTAATTACCCTATCTATTAAAAAATATTACAAATTGTTACTAATTTATCTATTTAAAAATATTAAAAAACAAACAAACTTGAAATTAATGAAAATATATTTATTCCAATTCAATTACAAAATGAAAAAATTCTAATTATTAAATTTTGTGATAAAAAGATAATCAAAGCATAATATATTTAATAATCCAAATTTTTAAAAATTGCAATTATTTTAAATGGTTAGTTTATATACCTAATAGAAAAGCTTATAAACGCAAAATATGCAATAAATGTATTTCTAAAATACAATTAAAAATTTACACCTTTTCATATAATTCATTTAAATATAAAAATAAATTTTACATAAATGCAGCAAGTACCTTTGAACATAACTAAACCACTACAATTAAGTCTAGATTTCGGAGACACATAGGACATAGGAAATATATTCTTTGGCTTCGAAATTAAACTCGACCACAACCAATTCCCATGGTACTTTCATTACTAGTAACCTAGTGTTAAATTTCATCAAAATACCGGCATTATTTTTTGAGTTATGGTGTTTGTAAGATATATGTTTGTTAGTCCTTGAACTTTTCAAGGGTTCCAGGACCCGAAATTATGGTACGATTTCGCCCATATGCAGTCCCGTCATACCTTCAATACTAGTTAACCCTTGTACACAATTGGAACGCTCTATCTTAATTTTAAGTTACTAGTTTTATTAATTTCGATGATAAGCTTTTACACATTGGGGGGTCTAAGAAAGGTTCTGAACCACCACTCCAATTGATCCCAAATTAGGGGAGCACGCAAGAAATAGTAAAGAACAGCATTGTGGCAAATTGGAAGCTTCTACATTTGTTTCAAGTTACTATCTTTATTAATTTCGAAAATATGCTTTAAGGGCCTAAGAACTGAGTGGCTGGTCCCCGATCCACTACTCCAATGGGGCCCAAATTTCAAAGACACTTACGAAATAGGAAGGGACACCCTGATACCAAATTTGGAGGTTCTATCTTCATTGGTTTCGGAATTATGCTCGTTTGGCCTAAATTCGATCAAAAAGTTCTAAGTTCCGAACCCATTGTCCAATCCTCACCGTACGTAATCACCGCCGTAGTTTCGCTGCCAATAACCTACAGCACAAATTTCATGAAGATAGCCTCATTAGTTGTTGAGTTATCGTGATTTTTTATATATGTTCCTTAGCCCTGACATCGATTAAAAGGTCCGGAATCCGAACCGTTGGGCTGATTTCGCCCTTATATAGTCCGCGCTGTACTTATAGTACTAGTTAACCCTTGTACACAATTTGAACGGTCTATCCTAATTTTAAGTAATTTCGATTATAAGCCTTTAAAACTTGGGAGGTCTGAGAGGGGTACAGAACCCCCACTCCAATTGATTCCAAATTAGGGGAACACGCAAGAGATAGTAAAGAACACCCTTGTGGCAAATTGGAAGCTTCTACATTTTTTCAAGTTGTTATCTTTATAAATTTTAAAGATATGCTTTAAGGTCTTCGGAAATGTGTGGCTGGTCCCCGACCCACTACTCCAATGGGACCCAAATTCACAAGACACTTAGGAAATAGGAAGGGACACCTTGATACTAAATTTGAAGGTTCTATCTTCATTGGTTTCGGAATTATGCTCGTTTGGCCTAAATTCGATCAAAAAGTTCTAGGTTCCGAACCCATGGTCCAATCCCGACCTTACGCAATTCCCGAAGTAGTTTCATTACTAGTAACCTACAGCACAAATTTCATGAAGATAGCGTCATTAGTTGTTGAGTTATCGTGATTTTTTATATTTGTTCGTTAGCCCTGAAACCGATTAGAAGGTCCAGAATCCGAACCCATGGGCCGATTTCGCCCATATGCAATCCCCGCCGTACTTTCAGTCCTAGTAACCTACAGTTAAAATTTCATCAAGATAGCTCCATTATTCTTTGAGTTATCGTGCCTACGGACGGACGGACGGACGGACGGACGGACGGACGGACGGACGGACATGGCTATATCGACTAAGGCGGTCACGCTGATCACAAATATATATACTTTTCCATATCTAGCTCGCTTCCTTTAGGTGGTTACAAACACCATACCAAAGTTAATATACCCCTTTACCTATTCTATAGGTGTAGGGTATAAAAACATTCGATTTGAAATCAACCATAATAAAATTCATTGATCATTGAGGAGGCGTGTGACGAGATGTAAAGGTGTAGGTGGCCTTATTACATAATTTGAAAAAGCCTAAGGCAGGGGCAAAAAATGGATCGACTGGGAGGGCATGAAGATCTCTAGGAAATTTCGCGAATTTGGCCTTATTTCTTGAATTTTTTTATAATACCTATTAGCTGTGGATAACGCCTAGAATTGTGAAACAGTTATTAAACGTTTGTTAAACTTACAGGACATTGGAAACATAAAAAAATGTTGAAAAAAACTTTTCTGGGAGGTATGTATATACAATATTCTTAATTATTCTAATATTTATTCTTTGACTTACAGTTACCAGTAAGAGCTACTATTAAAAGCCTGTCTTTTGTTTGCCTATATATTCTTTTCACTGTATTTTATTTGAATGTTTTTTAATTAACTAAAGATGTCGCTTGTACTTTCATTATAAGTATTCTACAGAAAAGGAAGATCTTGGTTTGGTATTCAATTCTTAAATGGCTCTAATTCAGATTAGCGATAAATTTTCCAAACCAAACCTATATAGAGTTAGGGTTTATTTATATTGAAGCTGCGATATATGATAAGAGCATCGATAAGAGCATAGCTTAAAAAATTATATACATGATTTTAATAGAGGTGTTAATTTTGGAGCATCGCTTTGATCAACATAAACAGGACGCTTTTACCTCTTATGGACGCTTTTACCATCGCAGCTCAAATATAACGCGCCCTTAGTTAAAAAATTAAACTGTTGAATAAAATTAAAACAAAAAAATTACATTGCAAACAGCTTGTAAAAATTGTTATTAGTTTTCTTTCTAAAAGTTTACAAATAAAATCAAAGCTTACAACACATTACCGCATTAAAACTTACAGGACATTGCAGAGTACCAACTACTATAATTGTAATAACGAATTAAATTTTATTTCATATAAATATAAATTAAAAATAATTTATTTTATTTTTTTTTGTTCTAGGTATTTATGTTGCATATGTTCATAGGCATTACACATTAATGATTTTAATGGAGGGTCATGTTAGTCATATATTGAAATTAGGTTCAACGGTTGATTCATTGCTAAATCACTATATGTTCTATATGTTATGTTACGTATTTTTTTTTGGTTTGTTTTGTGTTTTGTGTTTTATATTTTTTTTTTGTTTTTTTTTTGTTTTAGTGAAACACTGTTTCGATAGCATGTGTACACATTTAATATAAGTGGAATAAGAATTGTATATAGTAGTACATAAGAAGTGAATAACATTAGTTATTTATTGTATAAATTAATATATACTCGTTTAGAATAATATGTATATAATATAATATATAAATATATAGATTTAGATCATATATTGTATGTGGTATTATATAAGAGTATAAAAAAAAAATTTAATACCGTTATTGTAATGGTGGCTATATGAAAAATTTTTTATTTTTTTTTTATTTAAAAGAAAATGAATGAGATAATAACGTGACATATTCGTATTAAATTGAATTCAGACACGCATTAACATTTTAATTAGAATTTTTAAAATTACGAGTACATATTTTAGATGATAATTTATCTTTAGATATGATTATGAATGTATGTTACTCTATAGAAATATATGAAATTAATTTTGAATGTTTAGAAAGAATTTGCAAAATGTTGTTTTTATTTGCTAAAAAACTAAAAAACAGGATATTCAATCGCTTTTTGAATTGTATTTAGAAGAAATAAGAACGTGGAAGTGTGTAGGGAAAGAAACAAAATGTATCTATTTATAAACAAAGTTAAGTGATGTAAAAAACAAGGGTTTCTAAAAAAGCTCATTTCCAAAATTATACAATATTTCATGCTGTGTTCTGAGTAAAAAACGGTATATATCTTTTTTTATTGCAATTTTTTTATTCACCAGTTATAATTAGTTATGATTAATAATAAAATTCATATTTAGAATATAATCCCAATGCGCTCAAAAAAACATGTTAACTAGTGTCGAAATATAATGTTGGAGCTCCAATGTTAATGTTTAAATTTTGGAAACGTACACTCTGGTGACTAAGATACAAATTTATAAAAATAGGATATTTTTGAGTCCTAATAGCCTTTGAATGAAGACGGTTCAAGTTCCTTAAATAATGATCTCCCAATTATTCAAAATTGACGAAGCGTGAACAGTGTAAGTTTTAATGCTTCAAAACCCCAAAGTTGTCTGTAATCAACCAAGCGAAACGATTCTGCACAAACTATTTTTTTTTCGACAATGTGGGCATTCAAAATTCCAAATCCTTAAAAATCTTAAGCATGAAAGTGAACGCAAAACTTTCTTGGAACCACCAAATATTTTCGATGATGCCTGGGATTCTTAAGCAGGAGTAGGACATAATTAACATCTCCAAATCTATTAAATTAATAAAATCTACATTCGGCCGAGACTAGATTATAATTCTCAAATATTTCTTGGAGCACCCAGGACCGCTTTTCAATATCTGGATAAGATACAAGAGAAAGCTGTTCGTATTATCAATTATACTAGCGTCACAAAAGACTTAACATCTTTAAGCTACTGCCGTATTTTAGGAGCTGCTTGTCTATTTTATAAATATCTACTGGGTAATACTTCAGAAGAAATTAAAAATATTATGCCAAAAATTAAACCCCACCGCCGTAGAACACGGTTAGAACCTCAATCACATTCATATACATTATAGCTTTTTAGAACAAGAATCTGAAATTTAGGAACTTTTTTTTAAGTCGCACCTCCTAATTGTGGAACACATTACCCCATATGTGTTTCCTAATACATATATTTTATAAAAATTAAAGAAGGGAGTCAACTTATATCTTTTGAGTCTTCCATTCAACCTCTTATGTCTTGCCGCATCTTTTCAGCCATTATACTGCGGAAGCAGCTAGGGTGATTAGAAATCTCACACAACCGGAGGTATTAGTGTTTCTTGACCAAAACATTGACCTAATCAGTGAAGTCACAAAAAAATTTTTCTGAAATGACTTATACTAATTTCTAAGGATCTAACTTCGACCAATCTCCCAAATTTCAAGTTTTTAACTTAGCATGTTAAAAATAAGGTCAATAAGGTTCAAAAATTTTGCAAAAATTGAGTTTTTAATAATGGTAATTGAAGTACCGTTTGGCAGCCCTATAGCTCTTTTTATAAAGGTTTATAAAGCTTATAGAAACTGTTTGACACCGTCCGTTCAGAATAAAAATACGCCTTATAGAAATCTTGTTATAACATTTTAAATTTAGGCCTTTCTGTGACTTTGGGAGGCTGTAGCTCCGTAAAGACTCCGTAAATGACTACGGAAAAATGTTATTCCTTGAAATTATTTTTTGAGTTAAAATTTTTTTTCTTTATTTTAAACTGTGTAGAGGTTTTGTAAACATGCAAATACACGCATAAACAAACAGAGTGAATCTATAATCTAAAAATTTTTTGTAAATGTGCTAAAAATAGAAGACAATTTTGTTGTTTTTAATTTACTAACGTTAATGCGTTTTTGAACATCATAAAATATGTCATTATAAATTTTAATACTAAAAATAAAAATGATATATTATTATAATTTAAATGAATCCAATTAAAAGTGAAATTAAATTAAAATTAATTTTGTACTATAAAAAACTAAATTTTGCCAAATGAAAATCAAATATTTTATTTTAATTAAAATGTTCCCTAGGCACAATTTTTAACAATATTATTAAATATTTATTAATATATATATTTCTTTTTGTTTTTTGTCTTTTCAAAAATTAATTTAAAAAAAAAAAATTGATTGTTAAATTTTAAATCAGATTTAAGAATTTGAGATTTCATAAATTAGTAATTATTTTAATAATAAATTGATTAATTTTTAATGGTTTTGTGAAATGATTTGATATTGTTTTTTTGCGGAAATTAAAATATCTTTTATTAGATTAAATATCATTTTTTTAAAATAAATTAATTGGATTGGATTAATTGTTTTAAAAAAATATCTATAAGAAATATCTTCAAATGGAAACATCAAAAAATAACTGTTTTAATGAGCTTTATAAATATATGTTATACATATGTATAGGGTTGACACACCGTATTTTAATTTGCCTATATGTCAAACTCAATTGTTTCAAAATTCTTGATTCTTAAGTTCGATTCCCGTATACGAGTCATGAATTTTTAATTAAAAAAAAATCCTTTTTCTTTACAAATCCCCATGGTTTTATGTGTAGTAAAATATATGAAATAAACAAAAACAAGTAAGAAAAAAAACCAAGGGTTTTTAAAAAGCACATTTTCAAAGTTATATACGGTTTCTTACTGAATATTTCATCATTTATTTTTATAAAAATATATATAAAAATAAATGATAATATTAATTTAGTTATTTCATTAATTTATTAATTAAATGAATAATAGGGAAATTCTTAGAATATAAACCCAATGCACTCAAGGAAACCTGTTAATAAGTTTTTTTTTTTTTTTTTTTTATTAAACATCCATTTTTGGATATGGTTAGTAAATCTTATAAAATATTATATAAATTATTACTATTTTTAACAAAGTACTTAGAATTACTAATTAACTTGTTTGAGTTTATAGAATCAATATCCTATTCTCTATACTACTTCTACAATTACATTACATTACATTACATGTATTTATTTATTTAATTAGATTATATGGTTTTAATCTTCTTAATCGTCTTGAGTTGTTGCGGTTGTTCATCAGTTGTAAAACTTCTATGTTAACATGCTGCGAAAGTCTGTTTTGATGTTTTGTGGCATATTCACCTATTACATCTTCGATTACCTTTATGTTAAGGTCATTATGAATTTCTTCATTGGTTACATAACGATACGCGTTGGTAATCGTACGAAGAAATTTATTTTGACTACGCTGAATAATTGCTCTATTTGATGATTTTGTACATCCCCACATCTGGATACCATATGTCCATATAGGCTTAATTATTGACAAATAAATAAGTCTTTTGGATGAAAGTTTGAGTTTAGAATGTTTGCCTATAATCCACCACATTTCACGTAGTTTTAAGTTAATTTGTAATGCTTTTTGTTTAACGTGATGTTTCCAGTTTAACCGTTCATCTAGATGTAACCCCAAATATTTTGCTGATTTTTCTTGTGGTATTTGAATGCCATTTAAATAAGTGCAATATTGATCGTTTTTCTTTTTTAATGTGTATGTTACTTGTACCGATTTTTGTTCATTAAGTTTAATCTTCCAATCATTTGTCCATTTGGTTACTTTATTTAAAGCACGTTGAAGTTTTCCTGTTGCATCTTGTTGTGTTTCACTGACTGCCATTATCACTGTATCATCGGCAAATGTTCCGATAATAGTTTCGCTTGACGTAGGTATATCTGCGGTATAAATTAGGTACAAAAATGGTCCTAGGACGCTTCCTTGTGGTACACCTGCTAGTATTGGATAAAAGTCAGAGTGAGCTTCTTCATGTGCTACTCTAAATTTACGCTCAGATATGTATGATTTCAGGAGTTGGCAAAGGTTATTCGGTAATAATTTACTTAATTTATAAATGAGACCCTCATGCCAGACTTTATCAAATGCTTGTGAAACATCAATAAATACGGATGGACAATATTTCTTCTCTTCAAAAGCCTGTTCAATTACTGAAGTGATTCTGTGTATTTGGTCAATGGTGGAATGTTTCTTTCTAAACCCAAATTGAAAATCTGGTATATTAATCAATGGTCTTATACGTTTCAGTACTAATTTTTCAAACAATTTTGATATAGCTGGTAACAAAGATATTGGGCGATATGAAGAAATCTCATTCGGCGGTTTATCTGGTTTTTTCAGCATAATGATTTGGGCTACCTTAAAACATAATGGTACATGTTTGAGTCTAAAGCAGGCGTTAAACAAGTATGTCATCAAAATAATACCCTTTCGTGGTAATTCTCTAAGAAGACCAGGTGAAATTTCATCAATTCCAGGAGCTTTTTTTGGATTTATATTTGTATCTATTTCTTGTGCAATTTCAAGAGGTGTAATTGTTTTTAAAGTTTTTTCAGCAAGAAACATATTTGTTGTATTGATGTCTGATTGCATATCATGAGGTTTAAATACGGAAGCCAAGTGTTGAGCGAATAACTCTGCTTTCTCATCATCGCGTCTCGCCCATGTTCCTCGTAGAGTTTTTATAGGTGGTACATGCGTATCCGGTCTTTTAAAACATCGTGTTGCTTTCCATAAAGAGTAGTTTTTATCAGCTTTAGGACTTAGATTTACAAGAAAATTATCAATATCATTTTGCTTATAATTTTTGATTAATCTATTTAATTTGTTACTGGTGCTATTAAATATTGTTTTGTCAGCAGCATGTCTGGATCTATGCCAAACTCTTCTCGTTCGACGTCTCTCCTTGATTAGTTCCCTAATTTCAAGAGGATAACAAATACTCTTCGCAGCAGTTTCTACAGGAACAGGAGTTGCACTTTTGGCAGCATCTTGTATGTTGTTGATAAATCTCTGTGCCTGTGATTCCAAATCATCAATTGTTTTGATTCTTATTTTGAGATTCACTAATTTTTCCAGATTGTCTCTAAATAGATCCCAGTCAGTGTGCTTATTAGTCAAAGTTTGTTTCCTCTGCTTTTTGATGACTTTTGAGCTTATATCCATTAAAACTGGAGTATGATCTGATGAAAAATCTGCCATTCCTTCTACTTTAATATAACTTGACGCTATACCTTTCGTTATATAAAAATCAAGCACATCTGGTATTTTATTGGAATCTGTTGGCCAGTATGTTGGACTGTTGGATGAGTGGTATTCACAAGATGCTAACTTAATAGCATTTAAGAGTTCATTGCCCTTTTTGGGTGTAATTAGCCGAGAACCCCATGCTGTATGCTTCACGTTAAAGTCACCGGCAATAATAAATCGTGATCCCAGCTGCTTAAAGATTACCATATACTGTTTTTTATCAGTTTTGTGAGATGGTGGACAATATGCTGCTGCAATGTTCAATTCTGCATCATTATGATTCACAGTTATTATTGTGGCTTGTATATAATTTTCTCTTATGTCATCTTGTTGATAGTGTGAGATGTTTTTCTTAATAATAACTGCAGTTCCTCCTCGAGCACGTTCACTTGGATGTGTGGTCCAGTAACTCTTATACCCTTGAATTTTTATGTAGTTTTTATTTGTAAAATGCGTTTCTGAAATGAGTGCTATGTCTATATTATTTGTGTTAAGGAACACTTCTAGTTCACGAGCTCTTTGGTTTAAGCCGTTTGCGTTCCATGTTATTATTCGTAAAGAATTATCTGTCATTTTTATTTTCTATAATCTGGTATGGCGTCGATGTTTTTTTCTGTATTTCATCACACGCCTTGCTAGCTGCCTGAAGTTTTGTTTAGCTTCAGACTGGAACTTTGTTATTACCTTCATAAGGTCATTTATTGTTGTTTCATTCTCTGTTGTAGGATTTTGTGTTTGTTCATTTGGTTTATCCTCTACTATTTTTATAGCCTGCGCAAAAGTTTTATTAGCAGTCACTTTCTCTGCCGGTTTAGCATGTACAGTTTGAACTGCTGATCTCTTTTTCGGTGCTTGGTTTTTTGCAGCTTTTTGGTAAACTTCGCATCCCTTGTAGTTAGCCGGGTGGCCGATTTTTCCACATAGAGTACATTTATGTTGGGTATCAGGACTTTTTTTACACTTGCTAGTGTGATGATCTTCGGCACATTTTACACATCTGGGTTGTCTTTGGCAAAAGTTTTTGGTATGTCCTAATCTTTGACAATTCGTGCATTGAGGAATACCTTTAATTTTATTTGGTGTTTCTACTTTTATCTTACAATGTAGGAGATTTGTCATTTGAAATACTTCTTTATTATTGTTTTTTGATATTAAATCCACATAAAATAACGGAAAAGTTTTTGTAATTTTTTTACCTTCTACGATAGATTTTTTAATGACATTTGAAATTGCAATCACTTGATGGCCTTTTTGTTCTAATTCACTTTTAATGTCTTCCAGACTTGTAGAAGCCGGTAATCCTCTTATGACGAATCTATAGCATTTATCGTCCTTAAGCTGATATGTGTGAAATTCTATATTTTTTGGAATGTTTTGGTTTGAAACTATTTCTTTCAGATAATTTTTGATTTGTCTGTAATCATCACTATTTGTTGTTGATATCTTTATATCTTCGTTAGCTATGGCTTTGAAAGTAACTTGATGTTGTGTAATATTCAATATGTTAGTTCTGAATATGTTGAAATTTGCTACGTTGCTAACAGTTATTGGAGGTGGTAATGGCTCTCTCTTTTCTTTAGGTGCAGGTTTATTTATGCCCCCACCCTCGTTATTTGCTTTGTCTACTTGCTTCGTTTCTATTGTTTTCTTTGCCTGTAATGGACTATTACCTTGTATTATTTCAGGTGAATTTTTCATTTTTCTTTTCTTTCGATCTTTTTTATGGTTGATTTCTTTATCTAGCTGTTCTTCATCTGTAAAATATTCATTTATCTCGTTTTTCTGGTCTTTAGATAACAAACTAATTTTGTTGTGGAGTTCTATAATTTGTTGATTTAATTTTTGAACTGCTTGTTCTAAATCAATTCTTGCTTTTTTTTCACTTTGCCATTTTTCATATATTAATTTCATTTCTTCTGCCGTGTTTACTTGTTGAATTTTTGGTGTGCTTTCGAGGTCAATTTCGTTGTTTTCACTTTTTGGTAATTGATCAGATTACAATGTAGTTGTTTCTGGCTTCCTTACCTTAGGCGGAGTTCTAGCCGTCAGCTTGCTCTTATTGCTAAAATCTGCTTGTGATTTTCCAGTAGTATAAACTGTAACATCAGCCTGGTTACTCACCGATGTACTGGGCGGTTGCATGATATCGACCCGTGGGAGCCCGTTCGCTCGCTCCCTACGTGCCGGTTCTGGGTATCCGAATCCCTGTCCCGTAAGTTTTATTTCTTCTTCTGACATCTCCATTTGTTCACGTGTACCCTCGCCAGGAGCCCTTACAAGGTGCTATCAGCCGGGCCAGCTGAACCAGGGTTTTTTAACGAGGTTGTTACTCCTCCCCCTCCTCTTTTTGCATCCGGGCTTGGGACCGGCAATGGCAGAGTTGTGTTAATAAGTGTGGAAAATAATGTTGCAGCTTCAATGTTAACGTTTAATTTTGGAAAAAACTTATACTGGTGAATAAGTTATTGTTTTATATAAACATAAAAGTTTTAATTTTTAAGACCTAGTAGCCCTTCAATGGGGAAGGTTCCCAAATTTTTGCTTAGTAAACTTATGAAGGATCTGCCCACCCCCTTCATAAGTCCTCCTCCTGTCCTCACCCTTCAATTTTTTTCGGGGAAATCAATTGTGAACTCCACCAAAATTTGTACTTTTACCTAAAATTTTATTATCTAAGCAAAAATAGTTAAAACTAAGAGACAATTTCTTAAACTTAAAGAAACCCTTTCAGATTTAAGAAAAACCTTTAAAATATGTTGAAACATAATGCTGCAGCTGTAAATTTTGTATATTTGTAAAAAAAAAATTTGATCAGGTTTTCAAGTTACAGGTGTTTAAATATAGCAAAATTTCAATTTTCAAAATTTTTTGAAAATGTGCTTAAAAAAGGGTATACACGGCTATACGAGTTACGGGTGCCTTAAAATAGAAAAATTTTAATTTTCGACCCCTTACAACTCCTTAACAGTGGGTGTTTTAAAATCATTTTCCTAAATGACTCATACTATTTGCTCCTAAAATTAAAGTTTCTAGCTTGAGGCGATATGAAAATCCAAACATTTTGGGAAAACTGAGTTTCGCATAACGGTAAATTTTAGTAACATAGACTTAGAATCTCTTATTTTGTTAATGATGACCATCAGTCTAATAGCCCTTCATTAACATTATTAACCTGTAATATTATAATTACATATATACAAACCTTTTACTCAATTAACCCATCCAAATAAAATGAACATCAAAATCCAACAAAAAAAAACTAACAAAAAACAAAAACTAAATCAACTAAAAGAAGTAATGGAACAACACTTTTCCAATGGTTCAGTCTCAGATTGCATGAAAAGATAAAACCCTTTAGAATATTAACGCGATTTTAAACACCTGGAAATTAAATTTTTACTTGATACTTACTTTATAATTAGTTTACCTTTTACCATTTTACTTTTATTTTAACTACAATAATTAGTTTTTAAAGAGCTAAATAATAGTTATATTATAGATAGTTGATATCTTTTAACTACTATACAGCTATTAAAGTTAATTCTTAAAGTAGTAAAAACAAAGAAATTAAAGGAAAATATTACTTTAAAAAGTGACTCTTGTCATGCAATTTATTGCATTATTTTTCTTATCTTGTTTTTAATTTTTCTTTTGAAAATTGAAATTTCTTGGGATTTACTTTTGGTAGATTGAAGATAATTACTTTTAGCATTTTAGTTTTTAACAACTTAATTACAATATTTAGTTGCAGGGGTTACAAGAAATTTGAAATTGGGGGATTTCAATGTTAAAAATTTTTTATTAAATTACTGAACAATTGTTCATTTTATTATTAGAAATATTGTGTTGAATATTTGCAACCCTTTGGCATTATGAAATCCAGGTTATTAAATATATTTTTTAATAGCATCCAACATGAATTAGTTTGAATTCAGTTTTACTTATAAATTTAAAATTTTTATACCCGTATGACTATATAGTCCAAGGGTATAATAAATTTGCCATTACGTTTGTGACGCAGAGAAGGAGGGGGGGTAGATATAGACTCAAGTGTATGGATCGGATCAGAATCGAAAAATAAATCGATTTAGCTATGCATGTCCGTCCGTCCGTCAGTCCGTCCGTCCGTCCGTCATAACGATAACTCAAAAAGTAAAGGAGCTAGGATTATGAAATTTTCACAAATTCGTTTTTATGCAAAAAACGGAATCGAGTTTTAAATTCAGCCATTTTGGTCCACGGGTTCGAGTACCTGCCATACAACTTCTAATTTTATATGAGCATTACTCTATACCTATGGAAGCTGCGTGTCTGAAATTTTGCCAAAAGTAGTTTAGCATAATGGCCAAAGTTACTGCAAAATTTGGTTGGTCTACTGGTGAGGGTTCGAGTAGCTGCCATACAACTCCTTCTTTTATATGAGCTTTACACTACACCTGATGAAGCTGGGTGTCTGAAATTTTGCAAAAAATAGTTTAGTGTAATGGCCAAAGTTACTGCAAAATTTAGTTGGTCTACTGCTGAGGGTTCGAGTAGCTGCCATACAACTCCTTCTTTTATATGAGCATTACACTACACCAAATGAAGCTGGGTGTCTGAAATTTTGCCAAAAACAGTTTAGTGTAATGGCCAAACTTACTGCAAAATTTGGTTGGTCTACTGCAAAGGGTTCGAGTAGCTGCCATACAACTCCTTCTTTTATATGAGCATTACTCTCCACCTAATAAAGCTGAATGTTTGAAATTTTGCCAAAAGTAATTAACCGGATGATATAATGTATATGTTGCGGTCATACGGGTATCCCAGAGTTGACACAGTCTACTCTACTACACTCTTCCTCGTTTTTTTTAATTTTATACTTAAATCCATATTTATTTATTTACTTTTTCTTATTAATAAAATGTATTTATGTAAAATGTAAATTGGTTTGTGCTGGTTGCCATATGTGCATGTGAGCCAGCTTAAAAAAAACTGAATCTATACATCAATACCATTTATATTCTTATGTTTTCTATTTTTGTGTGTGTTTTATTCTTTGTGACTTTATTTATACTTCCTTTCCATATTTCGTGGTATTCTAGTAGTTTTATTATTTTGTTAATCCTTGTTTTGCTATATTCAGTTATTGTTTTTGTGACTGGGTTAGATTCATTGGCCCAGATTCTAAGTGTTTCCGGACATTCTAAAAATTCGTGTTTTACTGTTACAATATTGTTGCAAAGTCGACAAGTGGGAGGATATTCTCTGGTAAATATGTGTTCGTTTGTGTACAGGGTGCACCCCATTCTAATCCGTACTTTATTCCGGTTTCCCTGCTTTCTTTGTTGATAATTTTGGTTTCTTTAAGGTTTGGGAAGATTTGCTTCCTATAAAAGAAGTTGAGTAGTTCCATTCTTGTTGTCTAATATTTTGAATGTGTTCTGTAATTCGTTTTTTAATTATTGTGTATGACCTAGGATCTGAAAATGTAATTGGGATCGTTAATACATTTTTTGCTTCCTTGCCATTTCATTTCCAATTATTAACGGGTCCTGGTATCCAGGCGATTTGAATTTTTCCTTAATTTTTTATTATAATATTTCTAACATTATTTATTTGCTGATTTGTTGTTGTTTGGCTTTTGACTGACTGCTATATTTCACAGTAGTCGAAAAATAGGGTGGGTTTTAGTAGCTTTTCATTTTTTATTATGGCTATAGCAACCCCTCTTATTCCTTTTGTGGCATCAGTGAATATTGGTATTAGTGTTTTGGTTTGCTCCCGGTGTTCTCATAAGAGTAATTGCCTGTAAGTTTCTTCATCTGTTTCTGATTTCTTGTTTTCTGCCATTTAATCAAGTACCCATTGGTTCCAGTTTCCCCATAAATGTTGGTCTCTTTCTTGTGCCTCTATGATTAGAAATTTCCAATTCTATTTCTTCTACTTTATTTAATGCTTTTGGAAAACTGATTTTTTTGGAATTTGCGCTTCTTCTCGTATTAAATCCATATTTTAGGGAATTTTAAAAAAATGAAAGTTTCAATCAAACTCCTTAAATTTGAAGAATACTCGTATTCAATTTTGATTGAATTTATGTTGCTCAGTTAAAATAAAAAAATTTAATTTGGTAGGTAAAGCAGAATACTGGAAATATGTATTAAACTTTACTAATCTAATTATTGCATACACAAATTACTCTCTACCAATTAAGAGTCTTAAATTACAATCGATTCGATACATATTAAAATTAATGGTAAAATGTGTCGCAAAAGGTTAATACAACTCGACTCGAAAAAAATGTTTGAGAATTGCTTTTATGTCCACAAGGTTTAAAATTCCACAAAAAAATTTTGTCAAGAAAAAATATGATTGTTTTTTAATAACATTTACAAGTACATATAAGGATTTGAGTTCCTAAATGACTAACTATAGTGAATTATACAAAGCACTTACAAAAAAACAAATCGCAAAGATTAATAACTGATTTTCCGACCAAGACCACACCAACATTACTGCAGCACGAGTATAAAATGAAATAGAAATTTCGAGCGATGAAAGTGTTATTCAAGTGGCTCCTCAAGAAATTTGCGTATTTCTGATTATAGATGAAAGAATTAAAAAAAATACCAGTTATTTGTTTTATGAAGATGAACTTATTGTTTGTTAGTTACATGTGAAATATGTAATTTAAATTAAAATTTTTTAATGCATAATTTTATGTTTGTCTTAATTTATGTTATAAATAAAGTGTGCATACACGTTAAAACCTTAAACTTTTATGTATTAATATTTTTAATTTTTTTTTATTCCTGGGATCTGGAACCAAATCCCTACATTTGTATGCGCCTCATATCCTTTTTATGCAATTGTTTTGACCGGGATAGTAATCAGCGCGTAAGGTCTTAAAGGGTTAAAATTTAAATTGAAAAAAGATGTCAAACTTGATTCTAAGAGTACACTTTATGAGAATTATATGACCGTATTCTTCGTTTCTTCAAATAAAAATTTTAGCCCCTTATTCGCCGAAAACTTCATGAATTTCGTTGTTGACTTTGAAAATACCAGAAAATTAGTGCGTCATTTATTCCACAAATAATCCTAATCCTTTAATAGTTAATTAGATTTATACTTGCTCCCATTAGCAGCCTATCTAAATTTTTTGTAATTAATGTTATTGGGTTTTTTTAGACTAACAACAGAACAGATTGGATAAAGTAAAAAATTTCAATCAATTTTCGTTTCCGAGATTCATAAGAGTTAAATCAAATCTTTTTTAAACCTACGTTAAGGATTTTGTCCGCACATTTTTTACATGTAATATATGATTGGTGTACATTTACATACAAAAGACATTATTTTAAAATACTCCACCATATTCGATGCCTATTCACAATTCATTTTAATTCAGAAAATTATTAAAGTTTGTTATATTATTTGAGAAAAACTATTCTTTGATTTGTTGCTCTATTCAACGGTTTTTTGTTTTTCGTAACTTCACCACAAACTATAAATACATCTGCAAATATAAAAACTTATTTTAAATTAATATTTAAGGTATTTTAATTAATTATGATATATTATATATTAATTTGTCATCTCTTTTGTTTTTTTTTTTGTTAGGCCTCATGTCATTTAATTGGTTTCATTAATTTTTATATTTTGATATTTTTTATGTAATCTTTAAACTTTAAATTAAATTGCTTCAATTTACACATACATACATATATAAAAAACAAAACAACTTATATTCGAGTGCCCTTTTGTATAATACAAAGGCAAAAAAAAAAACCGAACAAAAGGACAAAAGGCAATTATCAGAATATATAATATATATATATATATATATATATATATATATTTTCATTGTGTGCATTTTTTTGTTAGCTTTTGTTTTATAAAACTCAACTGGAGAATAAAAAAGAAAAAAGGCCTGAAAAAAAAAAACAAGAAAATGAGAAAAAAATAAAAAAAGTGAGAGAAAATGAGAACAAAAATTGCTGTCATACATGATCTCTCCAAGGACTAATTTTTTATTAATAAAAATATAGGAAAACGCAATAAAGCAAAAAAAAAAAAAAACAAAATGAAAAAAACAAACAAAGAAAATGTCCTGATATACATAATAAAATACCAATACATGTTTTTGTATTTTTTGTTGTTGTTGTTGTTGTTTTCTGTTTTTTTTTGTCATGTAAACGATAAAACATTTAATTTAATCACGAAACGATTGTTGAACCTCGTCATATTTAAACAAATATAATATTTATAATTTTATGTATATAATATATGTATATATGTATTATGTATAAATATAATATATTAATATAAATTATATATGCAGTAAATATTGTTTTATTTTTTTTTAAATATAAACATAAGAAATAAAAATAAAATATATTATATTAAATGGTAAACAATTATTTTATTCTTTTTTATAAGCGTTTTTGTGGTACCTATATGGTGAACCGTTAAATTTTTTAATACAGAGTGATTAATAGTTTTAAAAACAAAAGTGAGCCTGAATTGGAAGTAATATGTAAATCACCAATAGAGGTAACAACATTTATTTAATACAAAGTAAAATTAGAATATAATAAACAATAAAATATTACAAACTTTAGAAAGATACAGTGTAGTTAGTTTGTCGCTCTCTAATTTGACAAGCGGTCCAGGCCTGACAACAAGTGTGAACGGCTGTGCTTGGAAATTTTTTTTTTCCTTACTTCTCTTGGGAGCATAGTACTTCCACTTGATACCAGCATCTCACGCGATACCTCACTGATTTTTTAATGTCATTCTAGAAGATGTTACATTTAGCCATTTCTTGATAAATTGTCCTGCGCCATGAGATGTTGGGACGGACACGTCTTCTTGTCCTTTGAGGGTTCCACTCTAATGCCATACATGTTATGCTTTCATTAGGCTTTCTGAGCCTGTGGCCTATCTACCTCCATTTCCTACGCCTGATTTGTTTGGCTATGGGTTCTTCGCCTGTTATTATCCAGAGGCATTCGTTGGATATTGTGTTCGGTTTGAATATGCGGCATATTATCCTAACACACTTATTTACGAAATCCTGCAGCTTGTGGGTTAGGCTGCTGGTTACAAGCCAAGGTTCGCTGCCATATGTTAGGACTATTTTCACACATGCCCGGAATATTCTTACTTCGTTTTCTTGGATATCTACGAGTTCCTCCATAACGGCTGTAAACGACCAAAAATGACAAAATTATTGACTAAAAATTAATCATTTTTTTTAATATGAAAAACTGATAACAAATTATAATAAAAGTTAAAGAGATAGCAGATATTAATAAAATTGTTTAATTTGTTCTTATAACTCGCAGATTTAATGTATTCTACTAGAAGATTTTATATGACCTCATAAAGCTATTGTGTTCCACAGTACCTATTTTCTCCTACTTCTCCGTGTTATATTCCACTGGTTAAAGTAGGTACCTATGGTACAAACTAGTTTATTATCCTAACACCTAGTTGAATAATTTCTATGTAACTTATTTTTAAGAAACAAAGTAGATTTATTTCAATACCCTAAGTGGTAGAGGAAGAAGAGTTCAAACAAAAGAAGAAATTCAAACAAAAAAATTTTTATTTTTTAAGATGAAGAGATAAAACTCAGGTTTTCATTAGTTTTAATTATAGTTAAAGAATCTAATGCTATTTTATTCTTAAATAGATTTAGCTTAGGTTGATTTGAATACGGACATTTAAATGGCTTCTGTACATAGATTATGTCTCATCAGAGTCATATTTGTGAATAAATTAATCTATATTTATACCCACGAATTAATCAATACTATACTGCCGTCGTTATTCTAAAAGGCGTATCTAGCATTTTAGTAGTTTTGAGTTTTAGGCGTTTTTCTATTTTTGTTTATGCCATCAAACGTATTAAAGTAATCAAATTTATTTTTTTATCAAGTACTATTTTGGGTTATTAAAAATTTATCGAATAGACATATTGGTTACTAAGTTATGAAAAAGGTGATTTTTGGCAGTTTGGACTTTTTGTATTAAATCTCAAACAGAATAAGTCAACTTGTTTCATTAAAAAAGGGCGTAAGTGTAAATTGATTAAAATACTTAGTTTTTTTATAACAAAAATTCATTTAATTATTTCACATTTATATTAAAAACAAAAAAAAAACAATAATATAAAAATAAGATTTAATTATTACTTCAATTAAAAACAAAAAAAAAACAATAATATAAAAATAAGATTTAATTATTATTTCAATTAAAAACAAAAAATAACATAAAACCGAACATTATTTAATTCATTATTTTTCCTTATTATAAATTATTTCTAATTTGAAGTTTCTTCGTTTTCATCAGAAGAATCATCAGAATTGTAATTATTACGTACCGGCATTTTTTCCCAAAACTCAAATCTATTTGTAGGAATTACATTTTTTAATAATTTTAATAATTGTTGTTTTCTTTCGTTGGTTATACCATTTGGCTATGTTTTATTTAAGGGTCTTGACAAACCAGATTTAGCATGTTTAGCTATTAAAAAATTAAGTTTTTCATATTCTTCGTTAAAATGCTTTTTCAAAAAAAAATTCCTTTGCAGTTTTTAACAACCTTCACTTCGTCAATATTTCTAAGTACTAGTTTCGGGGTGATTTTCTTTAGTTTTGTTTTAGAAGCGTAGTCTTTCCATACATAAAATTCTTCCAACTTCATGTCTATGACCTTTACATTTCTTGAATTGGCTGATTGTACACACTCTTTATAGTCTTTGAAATCCCAAACCTTTCCTTTTTTTTGCAAAGATTTTTCGACCTGATGATGGAAGGAATCCGCGGACATGAATGTGTGTCCTGGTTCAAAATATTTGATGCAAATTTTTTGAAAATTTGTTTCTGCCGAGTTTATTAAATAAAGTAGAAAACATAAAAATGCCCAATTTTTGTTCTGTGCTGCACAGTTGTCCAGCCAAATTGTTATTTCAACATCATCTCTTTTATGAATAAAGAAAGCAAAAAATGTGGATATAATATCTTCCTTTGACCTACCTGTTATTCCTTCATGCCATATAATTGCAATTGGAATCTTATTTGGTAGTTTTGACTTTCCTAGAGGAACGAAGCTTTCGTTAAATGCGACAATTCGTGGAATAAACAAAATTTCTTTAAAAGACTCAGCACGTGGTAACATGATTACCTAAAATTTTTTTTTTATTTAAATTAAGTAAATTCTACCTGAAAAATAATAATGAAATTAACAGACCTTCTGTAAAGCAGAATAAAATTTCATAGTATCTGATTCCTGTGCTTTGTCTGCCTCATATTCTGCACGTGCTGCTTTATATTTTTTATTATGTTCTTTCCAAATATTGCAATATTCACAATTATTCAAATCAACATTTTCTTTGTCATGGCCAGAAGTTTCACAATGAGCAAAAAATTTTGTACAAGTCCAACATTCTTCATTTCCTAAAACAGCGAATGAAATGTTTTGTTCACGAAGAATTTTTTCGTATGTCTCATAAGATATTTTAAAATCCTTATTCTTTTGTTTGAAATCATCAAACATTACTTTTTTGTTAAGGTCACTGGGGACATAAAGCCTTTTAGGTGCATGAACTCTCCTATAATGGGATACCTTTGGATGAAAAGAGTCAATATGTTTTTTAATAACATCACGATCTATCTTTTTTGTTCCGCCACGCTTATCAATTACAGGGCCTATATTGCAGCAGCTTGTAATGACATTCCGTACAAATTTGTCATTTTTCTTGTCATAACCGAGAATACTTAGGAAAAAAACTTTACATACTTTTATTCGTTCATCACTTTCAATCATAAAAAAATAGTTATATGAATATTTCCTTCTACTATCTGGACCAACTGTGGATCGTGATTTAGTTGACTTTAAAGTATTTTTTAATATGAACCACTTTTGGTCTTTAGCTGATAAATTCCAATAATAGTTATTGAGAAAAGTTTGTTGTTCGTTGCTGATTTTTATAGTACATTTGTATTTGCATGACCTGGCGCAAGGAGTTTTTATTTGATGTTTCATAGAAATCGCTTTTCGTTTGGCAAGGTTTCTTATTTTAAGGCTAGTTTTAAAAAGACGTCGCTTTCTTGTTTCTCCTTTTTTGGTTAGGGTGTTAATTTCTTCAAATTCACCTTCAATTTGTGAATGATTATCAGATAATTCTTGGGCCTGAACTGTACTTTCAGACACATTTATCTCATTTTCTTTATTTTGCTCACCTAAATTTATTAAATTTAAATTCACTACGACTGCAGAATTTTTTCTCTCAAAAACCTTTTTGTTTTGATCAATTACATAAGTATTTTCTAATAGATTTTTTTTTGGTGTAAACGTTTTTGTTTTCAGTTGAAGTTCCTCTTCATCAGAATCGTCGCTGGTGCTGGCAATGTAGTCAACATCTGACGTGCTATTCCGTTTTATTTTCCTTGGTACATTTTTCTTAATATTAGATATTTTCTCTGCTAACGCTTTATTCAACGCTAAATTAGCAAGCATTTTCCCTCTACTATGCATAATGATAATCTTTATAAAAATACTAACTGTAATTTTTCTATAATATTTTATATATGTATATATGTTTCCTTAATACTCACTTTTTTTGTCAAACTTTTTTTGTAAATATATTAAAAATTTTTAATTTTTAAAATATGAACTTTTAAAAATATGAACTCTTCACTATAAAGTTTAAATAACTACTAGTTACTACTACGTTTTTGTATTTGATCAAATACAAAACATTTAAAAATTATTTATTTATTTACAGCTAACTTGTACAAAATTTCATCATGTTTTGTTTTGTTTTTAGCAAACAAAATAGTCGTTATTTCCCTGGCTTTAATTTGAAATAATATAATTTTCAAATTAATTTCTTATTTAAATGGCAGTATCTACATACGAAATTGTAGTTACGACTTTTAGCAGTACAATCATATAATTTTAAAATTAATTTGTTATTAAAATGGCAGTATCTGCATATAAAATTGTAGTTACGACTTTTGGCAGTACAATCAGTCACTTACGTCCATTTTGCTAACAGAAGCAAGGTGTTTTTGCAGATACGACTATTATTTTAAGCAATTTTAGGGTTGATATATATAAAATATCGATTTGATATTCTCCCAAAAGATGTGAATTAATAAAGCAAAAAGAATGACGTCTTTATCAGAAAATTTTAGTTTTTGCAGATACGCCTTTTAGAATAACGACGGCAGTATAGCTCTCTATAGTATTTTTAATAAATACCTTATTGCCGTACTTCAACTTTTATTTTGACTTTTTTTTATCCTTACATGAAACATTTATTAGTATAATAATTTTGTAGGTAATTAACTTAACTTTTACTGCTTTATTTCTGTTTTATAGATTTACAGTTGCGGTCATTATCTGCAAGTCATATAACATATCTTAGCTATTCATTAATCATTGATTTAGTATAAGATTATATTTCATATTCTTTATTTCAATTATTGAAGGAATCCGAAATTATTGCCGCGTGGGACTTCGAGTTTCAATGGTACAGATTGGACATAGTTTCCCTGTTATAAGTCAAGTTCTTAGCATTTGCAGCCGGTATATCACTTCTTTTGGATAACATTTTTAACTTCTACTATATGTATTCCCACTTTCTTTAATTTCTTTTTGATACCCTTCCATATCTCTATGTTATTCGGAATATTCTAAGTACTTGTGCTTCATCAAACTGGACTCTAGTCCTAGAAAAATTGATTTCAATATTAGATTATATTAAACGAATTATTTCTCTAAATTTCATTATAAAATAATTGCATAATTTATTTAAAAATAAATAAAAAATAGTTCTCAATCGAAAGCACTCTGTAAATACTATTTTATTAATATTTTTCCCACTATATAGGTACTATACATTATATATAGGTATATATTATATTATTATCTTTTATCTTAAAAAAATAAAACGGCCATTTCTTAAAAACTATACACTCAAAATATAAAAACCACTATAAACCATATTATAATAACAGTCATCGTGGTCAGTCATCATTAGTTTCTGTGCCAAAAAGTAATACAATTATAACAAATAATTCATTTTAATTCTTATCATTTTCAAATTATGTTTAACAAGAGTTTAAAAAATAAAAAAATAAACAAAAAAAAAATTTTTTTTTTTTTAATTATAACGAGATTTTTTTTAGGTTATTTTTTTTTTTATGTAGAATTTTAATTTTTTCAGGATTCTTAGAAATTTTCACAAATCGCATACCACATCTATTCTAAAGATATGTGTATACGAGTATAGCTACATATACATGTTATGTGTGTATTTTGTGGTTTAGGTTTATTTTTAAGTGAGACTGTAGTATTGTAGTTTGTATTGAGATTTGAATTTGTGTTTTTTGGTATGACAAAACATAATATAATACTTAAGATTATTGTATATATGTAAATGTCATTGCATAGTAGTAAGTAACTTACCACTTGTTTCTTGTTTTTATTTTCAAACTTTTGGTTATTTTATTTTTTTTTATTTCTAAGTATACTTTTCCATTTTTAATATTTTTCGTATTTAAGTTTTCGGAAAAAAAAAAAAAAAAATGTTTAATTTAATGGAGACACGCAATAAAAAAGTTTATCACATTGTAATTACAGTAATTTACATAAGAAATTTCTTCCTTAATTTGACTTTTCAAGCACTTTTCTTTTCTTCTTTTTTATTAGCACATTTTCAAAAAATTTTGTAAAAATGTGCCTATATAGCTTCACTCTGTCCGTCCGTCCGTCCGTCCGTCCGTATGTTTACAAAAACTTTTACACCGTTTGAAATAGAGAAAAGAAATTTTAACCATGGGTAGTTTTTGCAAAAAAAATAATTTCGTAGAAGAATTTTTTACTGTAGCCCCACCTGTTACGGGGCTACAGCCCCCCAAAGTTGGAAAAAGCCCTATATTTAAATTGTTATAACAAGAGTTCTGTTACATATATTTTCAATCTGAAAACGGAAAATGATTGCTGGTTTCATAAACTTTATAAATTTTTACAAGACAAATGTTTAGGGTTGCCATACGGTACTAAAATTTAACATTGCGCAAAACACAATTTTCGCAAAATTTTTGCCCACACATATCTTCTGAACCGTTCAAGCTAGGGTCTTGAAATTTTGGGAGAAGTTAGATACTTAGAAATTAGTAGGAGTCGGTTAACAAAATTTTTTTTTCAAGCCCCCTATTTAGGAGCTATAAGGGCTCGAAAATTGAAATTTTGCTATTTTTAAACACCTGTAACTTGAATACCTGTCCAAATGTTTTTTTAGTGATAGACAAAATTCAAAGCCCTATAATTATATTTCAACATGTGTCAAAGGTTTTTCTTAATTTTGAAGGATGACGAAGTTACAGCCCCTGAAAATTCCAAAAAAGCCCTATATTTAAATTGATATAACAAGGGTTCTGTTAGGTTTATTTTCAATCGAAAAACGGTATTAGAGAGCTGTTTTCATAGACTTTACAAAAATATGTCGTTTAAATGTATAGGGTTGCCATCCGGTACTAAAATTTACCATTATATAAAACTCAATTTTTGCAAAATTTTTGGCCCCACATATCTTCTAAACGGTTCAAGCTAGGGTCTTGAAATTTTGGGAGAAGTTAGATACTTAGAAATTAGTAGGAGTCGGTTAGCAAAATTTTTTTGTCAAGCCCCCTATTTAGGAGCTATAAGGGCTCGAAAATTGAAATTATGCTATTTTTAAGCACCTGTAACTTGAATACCTGTCCAAATTTTTTTTTATTAATATACAAAATTTAAAGGTCCAACATTATATTTTAACATATGTTAAAGGTTTTTCTTAAATTTAAAAGGGATTCCTTAAATTGAAGAAAGTGTCTCTCAGTTTTACCCATTTTTGCTTAGATAATAAAATTCTAAGTAAAATTCCAAATATTTGTGTAATTCACAATTTAATTCCTAGAATCTAAAAAATTAGATGATGAGGAAGGGGGGGGGGGGGGGGAATTGAAGTTAGATTCTTGAGAAATTTGGCAGCCTTTCTCATTGAAGGGCTATAACAACTTTTAAATAAAAAATTTACTGTTAGCAGTAAATTTTATAAGTCAGTAGTAACTATTTCCAAGTAAATATTTCCAAAGTTAAACTCAGTATGTAATACAATATAATTTTGAAAATGTGCTTTTTTAAAAACCCTTGGTTTTTTTTCATCACTTGTTATTATTATTTTATTTTGGTTTTTTTTTTTTATTTTACTTTTAAGTCCTTTTTTTGTTTTTTTTTTATGTTTTGTTTCTCTTAGTCTGTTTTTCATCATATCCAAAGGGAATATTGTTCGGGTCGTGTTTGGTTTTTTTTTTGCGGATATTTTTGTTGTAGTTGTTTTATTTTTGACATTAAAAACCAATACCGCCTTCATTTTCTTCATCTGTAAACCTCGCATCCAAAAGGTTAGTGGTTTCTTTTAGTTTTTTTTTTTCAACTGTCAAAAAAAAAAACAAACAATAAAAACAACAACAACGAAAAAAAAAAAATAATAAAAAAAAAAACAAATATAGCGGCAGAAAAAAATTTTATGAAGTTGTGGAAAAAAAAACAGAAGATCGCTTCAAGGCGTGTTAGAAAGAGATGGGGCAAGAGTGTAAATGAATGAAAGAAAAACCAAATCAAACTTTAAGAATTGATTTTTCTTTCCTTTTGCTTTTTTATCGTAAGGTTTGAACTCAAACCAAAAGGAAAGAAAAAAATGAAAAATAAACTTCATTATGTAAATAATTACAGTTATTCACGAGTTTTTTTTTTTTTTTTGTGTAATGAGATGGCATCGACAAAAAAAAAATATTATTTTCTTTATAAACAACCAAAAAGAAAAAAAAAGTTAAAAGAAAAGTCAAAACTTAAATTCCGTGGGAATAAATTTATAGTTGAATGGGTTGACCACAAACCCACAATAAAAAATTGTAAAAAATTTATTTTTATAACATAGAAAACATTTTTATTTTAAAATCAAAATGGTTCTTTTTTTGCATTACAATGAGGTCTATTAATAAATTCGTAATTTGAGATTTGGTATATTTTAATATATATTGGTCAAAGTAAAGGGGAAGTTGTTGAAAAAAATGGTTCTTCTAAATTTTGTGACTTAAAAAATTAGTGCATCAATAATTAGCTAACCGGATGTATTATATTAATTTGTTACATTTGTTAGAATCTTGTTTTTATAACTTTTTGGAAGAGCTATGAACTTGTTTAGAGCTAAAATGCTTTAATTTTGTCTAGCGAAACTAGTTTTTTTTCTTGTAACTCCTCGTGGGGCATAGGGCATCCACTTGCCTCTTCCATTAAACTCGATCGTTCGCCAACAACTTAATATCCTCTTACGTTTGTCCGTTTCTTGCTAGCTCGGCCGTAGCTGTTTGACGCCTATTGCCATTGGATCGGCCGCGCTTTTTATTACCTTGAGGATTCCATTCTAGGGCCATTCTTATTACTATATAAATTCATTCTTTCATTTCATTTTCAAAGCAAATTTTTGTAATATTTTTTACCAACTGAAAAACTCGAAATCACATTTTTTGTATTCAGTTTCCTGTATCATAATATTATATCATATTCAGTAGTATTAGCGTCCCTTAGAGTAGACATAGCAACTATATCAAATGTCTCCGAATTTAGTTACATTGGAAGCACAATGACCAGCCCCGGAGGTACTGAGAAAAATATAGACAATAGACTAAAACTGGTGAAAATGACTTTCGGAAGCTTTTGATGTGTATGGAAGAAGTCCTACAATGCTCGTGGCACAAAATAAAGAATATTCGACGCAACATATAGTAATATCATGAAGTTGATCTTACTATATGGCAGGATGGTCAACTACGATGATAAAGAAAAAACATTGAAAAATACAAGTCTTCCACACGATTGATACCCAGAATCCAGAGTCTTCGCGTTAGAAGAATTATAATAAAAAGGAGATAAGAAGAACATGGAAATGGATCGGCCACACCCTTAGAAAATCTGCAAACAATATTACGTATTAGACCTTAAACCTAGGAAGGTACCTGCAAGGAAAAAGAAAAGTAGAAAGATCGCGGGAAAGATAGCGCAAGTCAATCAGGAAAGAATTGGAAGACAATCGCAAGACTATTGGGTGAAATTAAACAACAAGGCGGAAATAGACTTACATAAAAGAATTATCAAGAAACCCCATGCTGTCAAACGTTGTAAAAATTAATAAGAAATAAAATAATAATTGCGGGTCAATCGAATATCACGTTAGAATAGTATTTAGTTAGAATTTTAATTTAAAAGATTTTTAATTCCGCATTTGATTCTGATATATTTACATTTCTTGCAATACGAAATAATAAAACTATGTATGAAGTTGGCGGAAGAAACCTGGCAAAGGTATCAAAATCGGTAGAATTTAGCAAGCTTATAATATTTGCTTCAAAGAGTTAAATGTTGACTTACTCACAAAAAAATTATGATTAATGTGATATACCCCAATTGCATTGACAGTCTTCTTTACATAAGGCGACTCTTACAAAATATGTCTGTTTTAAATCTTTTCAAACAACTAATTTTGGTATAAAACCGTAGGTACCTAATACTTTTCCACTTTACTGTTAAAGGTTTTGGAGTCCTGATATTGAATTTTACCTCGAAACTAGGTATTCGACGTAATTTAAGCTAAAAACTTTTATTTTTAAATGCAACTAAATCAACTGAAAAGATAATTTTAAAAACTATTTGACAACCAAATGACAGATGACAGACGGGAAAACAAATACTCTAATTGAAATTTTTTCTTATTTTCCATTTTCTACGGTCTTCTGTTCCGTTAAACGTTAACTTAAAATAAAAATTATAAAAATAACCCGTTAAAAGAAAATATCTAAATAAAATTTTTTTATTTCTTTTTATCCTACCATTCATTAAATTTACAACAATAACAACTACAACTACAAAAAATACTATTATTGTCCATTGATATTAAAATGAAAAGAACTTCGGACTTCCGAACTTTTGTTTGTTTTGATAACGGTAAAAAATAAAATATAAAACGCGAAATTAAAGTTTTTGTGTTCTTAGGTCTTCCAGACTACGAGACGAAACAAAATAATATTAAAATTAATTGATGGTCGGTAGGTTAGTAGATATATATATATGTATATATATATATATATACGTATATACATTTGTACTTATTTATAATTTTAACCTAGAAAAATTAACCAAATTTTGTATTACATATTAAAATTTACAAAGAGGTGAAAAGGATAACAAAATAAACACTCAAGGACGATAACCAAATTGAAAATATTTTTGTTTTTTTTTGGTCCTTTCTAATTTGAAGCAAGGGTTTGTTTCTTGTATTTTTTTTTAACAGCTATTTCTAAAATAATAATTTAGGGTCCTTTTATAATTTAAGTGGGTATAAAATTTATTGAAAATGAAGAAAAATAATAACAAATATTTATTTAAGGGAAAAATAGGGTTGATTTCGAAATAATTTTAATACAGAAAGAAGGATAATTAAAAGGAGTTATCATTCATTATAAAAAAAACAATTTAAAAAATTTAATTAGGTTCTACCGTAAAGTAGAATTGTGCAATCTATTGTTTAGAGTTTGCTTTGCAGATATGAAGTGTTGCATAATGGCTATGGGCAGCATTAGATCATTAATGTCAGCTTAAACCAACCCTTTAACACTTTCAAAAATTAACAATTGGTGTACTATAAAAACATACAATTAAATTTACTAAAATTTAAGTTGCTTGATTTGTTGGTTATTTTAAAAGGCTCACCCAATCCTTAAGGTCGTCTATCCAAGTAGTACATTGGTAGAAGAATTTTTAGATCCTTTCGCGGCGTTTAGTAATCATAACATTTCTTTAGTTCATAAAACACCTAATGAATTTCATAATACATTCAAAATTTTTTATTTTTTTTATGAATGAAATGAAAAAATAAGCGATGGCCCATTTAATATCAAAAAAAAAATATAAATGAGACATAATTTACGTTTTTAATTTACAAATTATTTATATAAGTGGACATAATAAAAATGAAATGTTAAAATGTTTGTAGTAATTTAAAGAAAGTAAAATCAATTAAAAGGTCTTTAATTCAAGAGAATGCGGACTGCGTAAAAATTTTAAAATAAAAATTTTTGAATAAAGCTTTGGGTTAGTTTTTATTAATTATATCTTATAATATAGAGCTACTTACTACTTATTTATTCAAAGATAACTAGATCGGTCTAAGAACGCTTAAAAAAAAATTCTTTAAAGCTTATCCAAAATTTTTTCTAAAATATTGTTTCGGAAGAAACTCGGTGTAGTGAGTATCCGTGTTTATACACCTAACACAATAAAAGTATAAGCAAGTGTTGGGATGCACAACAGATTGCCTTATCTTGTTGTAAAGATTTAATGTTATCATCCATCAAAAATGATAAAAGCAACAAGTGTTAGTGTAGTAAATATTAAAAATTAACATTTTTGTAGTATAAATTGGTGAATTGTATTGCTATAAATGGCATAGTGGTTAAGACGCCGCCTTTCATGTAGAAGGTTTTGGTTTCAAACCCCAGTCAGATTATATCTAATAAAAAAGTATCGTAAAATTCTATAATTATGTTACGATATCGTAATATAAAATAAGATTTAATAAAAAAATATATAAATAAGTCTTGTGCAAGATAACCGATAGCATACAAAATTAAAATTGGCGTATTCATCAGCTTATCAATAGGTACAGCCCGGTACTCGATTCAGTAAACAACGGCTTAGTATTAAAGAAACTGAAGCCTAGTCTAAGAAGTCTTAATGAATACCCTGTACTCCTTCAAGAAGTTGAGAGGAAAAAAAAATTGCTATAAAAACCCTTTGAAGGCCGCTAACAAGAGATTAACTCTTATTATTCAACCCTATTGGGTAAAAAATATAAAAATCAATTAATCCAATTATTTCAAAGATTTTAAATTAATTGAATTTTAAATTGTGTTCGACATTCTTAACTTTAATTAAAATTAAATTTAAAAAGTAACATTAAGGCAATATTTAAAATATTAATATTATTATTTCTTTTTGTAAGCTGTTTTAAAATAATTTGCAAATGGTGTCTAATATCGATATGTGTAAGTATAAATAGAAGATATACATTGTACTTACCAGAAGTATATATTATTTATCTATTCAATTTTTTCTTAAGCAACTTTCTCCTTCTATTTTTTATTTTATTTGTTCTTTTTCTATTTTTTACTTACACTATGATGTGGTCTCCATTATTTCATTGCTTTATACAATATTTTTGTTTTTTTTTGAAATTTATGACAACGCTTTCAAAATTTTTCTTTATTTTAAATACTAAAATAATATATATATTATCATATATATTATGACTAAATATCTGAAAACTTCAGATATAATTAAAATTTACATTGTAAATTACAATAATTATAATATAATTTAACTTTTAATTAGCCGCTGCATTTATTTTCAATTACATCTTCCCAATTTATAATTATGTTGTTGTTGTATTATACTGTCAATTCTTCATCCCATTTTTGTTTATAGTGCCCTTACATGGTGAACCAGGTTTTCAACTTGATACGCGGACATGTTTACAAACCATACAACACACTTATCCAACATATCATCGAACCAACATAAAATTTTTTTTTTTTTTGCTTTGAAAAATATGTTATATGTCAAAAATATCTGACAATTTTCAATTTAATTTTTAGCAGTTTCTTTAGTTCTGCCTATTTAAATTTTTTTTAGTAAAATTATATTTCATATTTTTTATATGTTAAAATACTTTTCTTACTTAATTTTAAATTATTTCAAATTATTTACTTAATTCTTTGTATAAATTTAAAAAATTATTATTTATTCAAACCGAAAATATCTCAACGAACATTTGTGTCAAAGAATGAAAGAATACTTAAAAGCAAGTAAGTATGAAGTTTTAATAAAACTCAAATTAAGGACCGGCGAAATATTTTCTATGCGTACCTACCTATGTGTAGAATTTTGTCACAGATTTCAATTAGTACGTAAATAGACCTTGTGAAGCAAAACTCGATAGATTGGATGATATAATATAATATGTAGCTATTGTATATATTGATATGTCAGTACTGTACTGTTAGTATATCATATAATATATTTTACCAAAAAACTAAACAATACGAGTATATATAGAGTTATAATATATGTGCTATATGCTTTGAAAAAAAAAATATAACAAAAAATCAGGATGAAAACTATAAAATAGCTATGAATACGATATATTATTGAATTTGTATGTATAATTTATATTAAAATCATATCTATAACAAGTTATCAACATAAAATTCAGCTAAAAAAGAACAAGGAGCAGAATTTAGGCTCGTATAAACTTCGCCAAAAATAAAAAATTTATGATATTTAAGTTGGTAAACATGAACACGATACAATTCAAAATGTAAACCAAAAGAGTCCGCCCGCAAAAATAAAAATTTTTTGATTTTCCATCAAGTTTTCAGCCTTCTAAATTTTTCAAACGAACTTCTAAACCTTCAAAATGGTCTTTCAACTTTCCCATACACCATTCAACTTCCTCAAGTACGCGTATCTAGTTAAAAACATGATCCACGTGTATGCTCTGCATTACATTTTAAAATTTGAAAAAACAGGTCAACGTTATTCTCAGTTAATTTTTAATTTTTTTTTTTTTTTGTTATAAAATTCAAGGTCTTTTTTAATACAAGTGTAATTCTCTTTCAAGTTTTGACATGTTTGTACTTTTTGTAAGTTAAATTATTTGGTGTTAGTTTAGTATTTTTTTTTTTATTTGAAATGTCAAATCATTTGAATTTTAGTAAATTTTAAAATTTTTAAATTCAATAAATTAACTATGAATAAAATTATTATTTTTGAGAAGTTAAATAATTTTATTAGCATTAATGTTGAGTTACATATGTATGTAATTATTTTAATTAAATTTTTTTTGTATAGTTTTTTATGTACGTATGTATGTATGTATGTATGTATGTACATACTTCGAATCTATCACATTTTTTTATTTCATGCATTTGATGTTTTTGTTTTCAACATTTTTAAGTATTTTAATATAACATTTAATATGACCGTCATTTCGAGATATTTCTTTAATTATATTTTTAATTACAATTGAATATAATTGAAATAGTTTTACTAGGAATATGTTAATTATATTAATACTGGATACAAAGTAGGTAAGTTATAATTTTAAATTAAGTTAAACTAATTATAATTTTTATATTAATTTTTTTCTTTTCTTGTGCTTAAATATTTTCAATAAATTATTTCTTAAATGGATTGGATCTGTCATTTCAAGTTATTCGTTATTTTATAGAAATTTATATAATATTAATAAGTGAATATATTTTTATATATATTTTCAAATTGGTAATGATTAAGTATTTAGGGTTTGACAACTCAGTTGATTTGTTACTTGGAGCTTCAACAAACTTGGTAAGTAATGTTTTGTTTTACAATAATATTTTTATT
>OY720444.1:63854259-64027183 GCA_963082915.1 Dolichopus griseipennis | reverse complement strand
AAGACTTGAATGTCCTAACATTTATATTACAAAACTAAGCTGTGTCCACCACAGAACTAACCGCTATTACAGTTTTTTTTTTTTTTTTTTTTTAGTGTTTTATTTTTCTATTCATTATGTTATTTTTACAATTCAAAAACAAAAACTTAAAAAGAATTCTTATATGCTAAAATGTAATTTGTACATGGTTGACCAATATGTCAGCTCTCACAATTTATTTAGAACTATATTAATACATATCTCTTTTGATGTTTTAATATTGATATTTTGATTTCAACATAATATAATTTTAGTTTTAATTTAATATTAATATAATTGAATTTATTGGAAAAATTTTTTAAATAAAAAACCAATTTTTTTATTTATATGTTTTATAAAATCTTAAAACTAAACTAACCTAATACTTATACCTATACCTAAACCTACAATAACCTACGTTACATCTAAATTTTTCCAAAAGTATGGTTTTTTAATTTCTAATTTATTTTTTGCAGGAATATACTTATCATATTTAAACAACTCATTGTCATTAATATTTATTATATTTAAATTTAAAGGTATTTGTTTTATTTTCGCGTTTCTTTTATAGTGGTATAAAATCGGAATATTTTGATTATTTTCGATGTAATTATGTTTGTCCAAAAACACGAATCCTTCTGGAGGCAAAAAACCTGTAGCTAGGCAGTTTTTAATGTACTCAAAATTTTCGTACCATGGATGGCAGATTAATGAGTTCTCGCATGATTCACTACTCCTTTGAATATGGTTACGTATGAGACGAATGATAAAATTGTCGATTCTAACTATGTTCGCCGTATCATATATAAATTTATTTGAATAATAGTGCATATTAGTGTTAGGTTTTCTATTGTAATTTGTACAAGCTCTTAAACACTTGCGTTCGAATATTCTTAATTTTTCCATCACAGAAGCATTAACATTATACCATATTGGACAGGCATATGTTAGTACTGGACGGATTAAGGTTTTGTAGCAGAGCAATTTAACATTGTTGCAAAGTGTTCTGGAAAAGAACAGTTTTCCTAAATTAATAAAGGCGTTATTTGCTTTTCTTATTTGGTTTTTAACATGATAGTTAAAGTTTAACAAATAATTATAGTGAACTCCTAAATACCTGAAGTTCACAGAGTTTTTAATTTTTGTTTTGTCTGGAGTTAATATATAAAAATCTCTCCAGCATGATTTAACATTATATTTTACCTTGTTAATAGTATTCCTGAATAACATAGTTTCACATTTTTGATAATTTACTTTTAGCTTCCAAAGATTACTATAAGATATCACTTTATAAAACATTTTTTGTAAAATGTATTGTGCATCTCTTAGATTATTACTCGTTGCGTAAATTGTCAGATCGTCCGCAAATGCTATACTGTAATTGTGCCTCTAAATTTTTATTTAGAGAATTCAGTAATTCGCTTATGTATATATTGAACAAAATTGGGGAATTTACGGTGCCCTGTTGTAACCCATCGGATAATTTGAATTCTTTGGATAAATGATTATCCGACCCCCATGTGCTAAAAGTTTTACCTCTAATCATGTTGTTAATCAGAATAACTAAATGTAAGGGATATTGATATTTTAAGAGTTTGTATATTATACCATCAATCCAGACGGTGTCAAAAGCTTTTTCAAAGTCCAAAAAACATGCTGCTAGAACCTTATCATCGTTTATATTTCTACATATATCGGATGAAAGCTTCGTCATAGCATGTATTGTGCTGTGTTTATGACGAAAACCAAACTGATTTGATGGTATAATATTTTTAATCTCAGTTATTTTGACTATAAATTTATTTATTATTATTTCTAGGATTTTTCCTATATTTGGTAATAAACTTATTGGTCTATAACTGCTAGGATCTGAAGCACTTTTTCCTGGTTTTTTTAATGTAATAACAACTGCTTTTTTCCACTTATTTGGGAAGTAGCTTATATTAAGGCAATTGTTAAAAATTATTGTGTATAAGTTAATTACTGAAAAAGGAAGATGTTTTACACTATATTTGGAATTTTATCTAACCCTGCCGATGTTTTACCTTTAAGTTTTGATAAAATATCTTTGAGTTCATTTTGAGCTATAAAATAATTATTTAGAGTTTCATTTTCCAGTAAATTATTTGAATGTAAATGATTGTTAAATTTAACAAGGGATATTTTATTTGTTTTGTTATTTTGAATTATTTGGTTTAAATTGTTAATACTTTGCTCTACATTGTTACTTATCGGGGAAAATCTGTTTGTAACTTGCTTTTGAACTTGGTATAAATGTGTTGCCATTACTTCATTTATGTGTTCGTTTTCTTTGATAATATAATTATTGTTTTCTATTTTAAGTTTACTTAAATTTAATTGGGCGTCGTTTAGAATTTGCGTATTGTTAATTGGAATTTTTAAGTAGTCAATTTTGTTTGAAGTTTGTTTTTTATAAATTTTTTTAATTTCAGAGAACAAGTTTTTATTGTTTGATAATTTTATGTTTTTGATTCTGTTAGTCCAATAATTATTTATTGAGAGTTTAATATTTTGTTTTATTAACGAATTTATGTTTTTCAGTAATGAATTAATTCTTAGAAATGATGGTGCGTTTTTGTCTATTTTTATTTTAATTAATTTAAATTTAGCTGTAAGTAATTCACTTTTATATTTTTTAAGTCTAGTAATAGTTGAATTTAAGTAAATATCTAGGCTATTAAAATTATTGTTTTTGGATGGGATTGTTAACGACATTGCTTTTCGTATTGAATTTTCAATGTTTTCGATATAAAAGTCAATGTCCCTATCTGTTAGGTTTTTATTGTTAGGAATATTTTTAAGAACATCATCATTTCTTACCAAATTATTTAACACTTTTTTAAATTTGTTCCATTTAGCTTTCCTAAATAAATAAATTTTTTCAGGTGATGGAGCCAGTAAATATTCTTCCCTATTATGATAACTAATTTCAGTCCCTAAAGCTAAATGGTCACTATCATAAGAATATGTTTTTATTTTGTTCTGATTATTAGTTTTTAAATTAATTCTTATGTCAGTTAGGAATATGTCGATATACGATTCTCCTCTCGGAAATGACGGTATATCGGAAGAATATAATTTAATCCTATACATACAATTAAATCTTTCGATAAATTTTTCTAGAATAGATCCTCGAGCATTATTTGATTGATTTCCCCATTTTATGTGTTTAGCGTTTAAGTCTCCTGCCAAAATAAAATAATTATTAATGTTATCTAATTGAAGAGTTTGAAATAATTCCAGTAATTCTTTATTAAAATTAGCATTATGATTTTGTGATGCATAAGCAGATATTATAAAAAGATTTTTATTTCTATTTAAAAGTCTTATTTTTATAATACATACTTCTAAACATTTAAACCTATTTAGAGTATAATCTTTAATTATATCAAATTTTAAATTATTTTTAATTAGAATGGCCGTACCTCCACCTAAAGTAGCTTCAGATCTATCATGTCGAATTAATTTATAATCCTTTATTTTTATACGGCTAGTTTTATCTAATTTCGTTTCACATAAGGTAACCACATCCGGGTTGTGAACATTTAAAAAATTTATTAATGAGAGTTGTTTAAGATAAGATCTACAAGAATTTACGTTTATAGAAAACATTTTTAATTTTAATTGTAGCAAAGTTTTATTCATCATCATGGACAGTTTCAAATAAGAAATCTACCCTTGCAGATAAACTTTGCATTTCTTTTTGCATTTCATTTTGTGCATTTTTAAAATCTTCATTTAATTTGTTTACATTTTTTGTTAAATCACTTATAGCTAAAAGTATTTTATCTAAATTTATGTTGTTATTGTTATTTGTATTTTTTTCAGATGAAATATTATTTTTATTGTTGGCATTGTTATTGTTATTGTTGTCATTAATATTGTTATTGTTGTTAATATTGTTATTGTTGTTATTAATATTGTTATTGTTGTTATTATTAGTATTGTTATTGTTGTTGCAAACAGCATTTGCATAGGAGCAGGTGCTTTTTACAAAACTATCAATTTTTGTTGTTTTATTTATTGTTTTTTTTATTTTATTTTGTTTACTTATCTCAATATCATTTATTTTTTTTGTGAAGACTGGGCATTTTGTGTAAGATGCAGGGTGACCATATGACTTGCACAAAGTACAAAATAATTTTTCTGCTGGGCTTTCTTTTTTAATAGTGCAGTTTGCTGGTAAGTGGTTACCGCCACATTTTACACATCTTAATTCCATATTACAATTATAAGCCGAGTGGTTAAACCGTTGACATCTTTTGCATTGTGTAATAGTTGGTTTTTTTAATTTCTCCCATTTTATTATCTGATGATCAATGTATTTTATGTTAAGAATATTGTTAATTGAACTTTGTGGTTCCGCTTGAACAATATAAATTGGTAACTTTATTTTTTCTTTTATTGACTTTTTTGTGGTCATTCTCAGTACTTTAGAGAATTTACATTGTTCTACATTATTTGAATTAAGTAAGTTCAGTACTACTTCTGGTTCGTAGTCGTTATGAAGGCCTTTTAACACAAGGCTAATCGGTCTTTGGCTCTTCATAGTATATGAGAAGCATTCCACTTTAGCTTCTTTTAACGATTCAAAAGTTTTTTTATATTCATTTTCGGTTTGCAAATAAAGAATATGGCGTGTGTTTTTTATTGATTTTATAAAATAGTTGGTAATTTTTAATTGAAATTCAATTAATTTTTTTATTAATTCTACGTCATTAGACGTAATAAATATTGGTGGCACTTTTTTGTTTTTAATGTTATTAGTTGAATTATTATTAGTATTGTTATTTTGTGAATTTAAGTTAGTTTCAACATTTAGGTTAGGATTTTTTGGATTTTTTTTATTTTGATTATTGTTTAAAGGTTTTATATTAGATGAACCGGGTAAGTTTTTTATATTTTCATTATTGATATTGGTGCTATTATTTGTTTTATTATTCATTTTATCAGTGTTTTTTGTTTTTAGAATTTCCAAGTAATTGAGGTTACTTGTAATTTCTTTTCCGCATGTTTTATTTTTTTCGATATTGACAATGACGTCATTGACATCATCTGTTATATCAAGATCGTCATCGTCTCTTAATAATTGGAATCTATTTGTTTCAGTTGAATTGTCATTTATTAATTGATTAACTTTAGATTTCATAGATAATAATTCATTTTTAATACTATCATTATTTATAATTTTAATATTTTTTTTGCTTGGCACTTTTTTTATATTCTTAGATACCATTTTATGTATTGTATCTTTTTTTTTATTTGTGCATTCGCTGTCGTTAAACATGCGGTATATTATACCGCATGAATATAAAAAAAAAAAATTAATTATATGCACTTTTTTAACTATGATTCCTTTTTTCACTATTTTATATAAATAATTTTAAGTTTTTTGTTAAATGTTATTGTTTTTTGCACTTTTACGCGCGTTTTTCAAGTAAATTTTTTAAATTTTTATACCCGTGCATACATATATGACATCGGGTATATTAGATTTGCTCCTCCGTTTGTAACGCATCGATCTAGACGAGCTAGATATAGTGTCAAGGGTACGTATCGGCTCAGAATCGAAAAATTAGTCGATCTAGCTATGTGTGTCTGTCCGTCCGTCCGTCCGTCCGTCCGTCCGTCCGTCCGTGTGTCAGCACGATAACTCAAAAACTAAAAGGGCTAGAGTCTTGAAATTCACACAAAGTCATTTTTAGACAATTTCTAGGTTCCCTATTGTTTTTGGTTAAAATCGGACCAAGGCTTCGGGGAGCTGCCATACAACTTTTTTGCACCAATATGAATTTCTTCAAAACTAATTATACTACGGGGATAAAAATTACACACGGTTAGTTTTATAATGACTCCGGCACTTATATGAAGTTTCAAAATGTTAAGGCCCCATTTTCGGGGGGCTGCCATACAACTTCTTTGCACTAATATGAATTTCTTCAAAACTAATTATACTACGCGGATGAAAATTACACATGTTTAGTTATATAATGAATCGAGCACTTACATGAAGTTTCAAAATGTTAGGGCCCCATTTTCGGGGGGCTGCCATACAACTTCTTTGCACCAATATGAATTTCTGCAAAACTAATTATACTACGAGGCTGAAAATTACACACGGTTAGTTATATAATGAATCGAGCACTTATATGAAGTTTCAAAATGTTAGGGCCCCATTTTCGGGGGGCTGCCATACAACTTATTTGCACCAATATGAATTTCTTCAAAACTAATTATAGTACGACGATAAAAATTACACACGGTTATTTATATAATGAATCGAGCACTTATATGAAGTTTCAAAATGTTACGGCCCCATTTTGGGGGGGCTGCCATACAAAGCTTTCGATTCAATAACTGCGAATCTAATGAAGCTACAAGGTTAAAATTAAAATTGGGCAGGTAAAGTAATAGGGCAAGTGAATTGGGAAAGTCGGACATCACTCGGACCATCGGAGTTTTAGGGTGGGCCATTTTTTTTTTTTTTTTGTTTTTTTTTTTTTTTTTGTTTTTTTTTTGTTTTTTTTTTTTTTTTTTTTTTTTAAGCTAAAGTTATGGGACAATGAATGAAAATTTTGTTTTTTTTTTGTGATTTTTTTTTTTTGTTAATTATTTTTTTTTTTGTTAATTTTTTTTTTTTTTTTTTTTTAAGCTAAAGTTATGGGACAATGAATGAAAATTTTGTTTTATGTGTTGTGATTTTTTTTTTTTTTGTTTTACGTCAAAATTATGGAGTAATGAGTTAAATGTATAAGGGAAGTATATTACGGTTTATTTTATACACCATAGTGGGTATGCACGGGTATCTAAAAGTTGACAAGGGCAACTATAATCTTCCTCGTTTTTTTTTTGTTTTAATACCGATACAGTTTTTTCGTCAATCCACGTCTACTCCTCTCAGGAGATCAATTCGAACTTTGCAAAAAAAAAAGGTACTTAAGCAGCCTCCTTGTCTTTTCAAAATTTAATTTTTAGTTTAAAATTTTTGCATAATTTTAGGATGATTTCTTTTTTAATATTAATATTATTATACTAAAAGTATAGTCTTTACTATAAGTTTAAAAAAGGGGTGAATTTTAGACATATAAACCCTAAAGAAGAACAATGTCATCTCCAAAAAGAGCTTAAATTCTCCTGAAATTACTGGTCAGTAGGTCTTATCTGGTCTAATAAACTTGCCCCATTTAATTTGCACACTTTTTTATTTTATTGGATTGTTCCTTAAATGAATAGGAAGATATATACATTATTAAAAAAATACAATTTAATTTAATGTTTAGGGGCGTCATTAGTGTAGGCGGTTTACTAACCGAGACGATTCCCATAAAGGTCATGAAATATTTAATTGAAATAAAATATTGAAAAGATGACCAAATATAATTTAAATATAAAAAATTTAATATAAACAAAATATAATAATATTAATTATAAATTTACAGAAAATATTGGAACTGGGATGCATAATAAGGCGAAAAGCCCGATAACAAACAACGCCCACAACAATTTTAATGTCAACCACTGTATTGTTTACAGCCAACCCCTAAATTACTGTTCCTAGACAAAACAGACTTGAGAAAATTAACCCTTTTTATATATTTTCCATTAACATGTATATATAAAAAATTATTGTTATCATTGTTTTAAAATCATACCGAAAAGTATAATAAAAAAAGCGGTTCTTGAAATGGTTAATAGTTTGAATATCATTAGACATAAAGATCGATTGCCTCTTATTTTTGACTTATCTTAGATAGACAGTAGATATATATTATTATCTAGTAGACATATGTTATGGTCCAATCTATTATTTGGTGTAAAAACTTGGATCTTGACGACTACTCATATGAACAAACCATATGGAAACCTTTGATATGTGGCTCTAAAGAAGAGCATTTCTAGAATTACATGGGTAGATTGGGTCAAAAATGTTGAAGTTTTTTAAAGAATAAATAAAAGCCGCGAACTTCTTACAAATACAAATATAAACGAGGAAGAGTGTAATAGAGTAGACTGTATCAACTCTGGGATACCCGTATGACCGTAAAATATACATTATATCATCCGGTTAATTACTTTTGGCAAAATTTCAAACATACTTTATTAAGTTTAGTGGAATACTCATATAAAAGAAGGAGTTGTATGGCAGCTACTCGAACCCTCTGCAATAGACCAACCAAATTTTGCTGTAACTTTGGCCAATACACTAAACTATTTTTGGCAAAATTTCAGACACCCAGCTTCATTAGGTCGAGAGTAATGCTTATATAAAGTCGGAAGTTGTATGGCAGCTACACGAACCCACTGCAGGAGACCAACCAAATTTTGCAGAAACTTTGGCCATAAAACTAAACTAATTTTGGCAAAATTTCAGACAAGCAGCTGTAATAGGTACAGAGAAATACTCATATAAAAAAAGAAGTTGTATGGCAGCTACCCGAACCCATGGACCAAAATGGCTAGATTTAATTAGCGATGACGGCTATTGCAAAAAAATGAATTTGCGAAAATTTCAAGATTCTTGCTCCTTTAGTTTTTGAGTTATCGTGCGGACGGACGGACAGACGGACGAACAAACGGACGGACAGACGGACGGACGGACATACATAGCTAAATCGATTTATTTTTCGATTCTGATCCGATCCATACACTTGAGTCTATATCTACCCCCCCTCCTTCTCTGCGTCACAAACGTAATGGCAAATTTATTATACCCTTTGACTATATAGTCATACGGGTATAATGACTATATATATAGTCATACGGGTATAAAAAAAGAAAATTATCATATTTTGACATGTTATCCGTTGCCACAATTACGAACTCCTACAAGTTATCGTGCCTGGAAAAATTATAAGCTAAATAGGTATTAGTCGACAACAAATGTCTTGGTTATGTAACCATCACGAACTGGACAGGTGTATCCAAGCAACACCAGCTTCCACGGTGGGAGCAGAGTTATTAAATACTGGAACGCTGTGCGTCCAAACTTCTTTTCATTTTTTGGCTGTCAAATTAATGCGACTTGACTGAGTTCCTTTCAATTTTGTACATGTTTCAGCTTGACAGTGAAGTTTAATATAATAAATAATTTGTAATTTGTTAACCCCTTCGGTCGAATGTCTGGTAAACAAGTTTTTGAAAGTGGTTTATATCTAATTTCGCAAGGCATTCTTTTGACTGAATAGAATATGTAAAAATCGGTTAAACCCATTATCCAGAAGAAATAAATAATGAAATACTTTTATTAACCTGTTAAGGCACAACTTCTTTAAATTTATGGCACTTCCTGATATATTTTTTGTAGATTTTAGTCGTATCAAAAAAATTTTTCTAGACTTTCGTTAACCAACTGGCAACATGTGATTTTTAAAGTTTTTTCATTAACTCGTTACGGCATCAAATGTATTCCGACATTTCTGAGACATTTTCTGTTTTAAAATGTAAAAAGGCATGTGTCATATATTAGGCAGTTGCAGTAATTAAGGTAAAATGCAATTTTGATTTAAAATTTATAAAAAACTCAAGTATAATAATTTATTATAAGAACGCATGTTTTTTTTTAAATTAATTAATAACCATTTTAATTGTTTTTTAATTAAAAGATACAATTTCAAATACAATAATTTTACATGCTATAGGTTGGGTACAAATTTTTACAATTTATTTGTAAAATTCTTTACATTTTAAAATAAAATTTTTCTTTAACACTTTTAACTCTTTACATTCATAATACTTTTACTAACATTATTCTCACTTTCCACTTTTGAATGTTCATATTCACATTCACTCATTAATTTTCATTTTGGTTTTTTTTGTTTTTTCTTATCGTAACCGTGTTTTAATTTTCTTTTGCTTAATTTTTTGTTGTTGTTTTTATTTTAATTTAAAGATTTACACAATTATTTTCCATCCACATAACGGCTTTACCCCTTTTTTTTTTTAAACATTTTCTATTTTTACATTGTAGTTTTTCACCATAAAATATCAGTTTCTATTTCACATTCTTTCAAAATGTTAAATAGTTACACGAATTGTGTTAATGAAATCATGTTTGTTCATTTAACTTTGTAGTCGATTTTCACAATTCATTTTTGTTTTATAGGTATTCCTATATATTATTAAATATTTTAAAATACAAATAAACCTATACCTACATTTAAACATACATGGATATCCATGGTGGAGGAAAAATAAATTGGACAAAACCAAAAAAAAAAAAACACTAAAAAACAAAAGCGATAGAGGAAAAATAACATTTTCCACGATAACGAACACGCTATTGAACCATATTTAAAAAAATGAAGAAAAAAAACATATTTGAAATTTTAAAAATAGTATACAACAGTTAAGAATACAGTTGTGGAAGGAATGGTAAATATTTAATGTGTAAGAAAAGATTTCCATAAAAAGCACTACTGAGCGTTGGCATTTCTTTTAATAAGTAAAATGTTGAGGGAGGTGGTAACCTTCAAAATATACAAATAAATGCAAGGCCCATATAGTAGTGGTTTTTTTTTTTTACTGTCTAAACTTCCCCACTTTGAGTAACAATCCAAGTCACAGTAACGGTATATCCAAATTAATTGACGAATTATGTACTGTAATGGCCTAGTATATGAAAGGGATATGATTATTAATAAAACCATATGGTCGTGGTAAGTTTTTATTGTCTTCACTTTCCCGCTTTAACTAATGATCCAAGTCGCAGTAATGGGATATCCAAACTAATTAACGAATTAAGCGCTGTAATGGCCTAGTATATGAAAAACGATATGATTATTAATCATGGCTTAGTATTAAATGGGGAACTAAGAATAAAATATTACACATTTTTTTAATTAACGTAAGCCTTAACATTTGGAAAACATAATATATGTGTTCTGGTAATCTGGCTTGATTTTGAAAGAACCTCTGATAATTGGCTGGGCTGAATAGAAGTCGAAATAATTAGGAAATCTCGTGAAGTACCTATTAATAAGTTCGGCTTAAATTTTAAATTTTTGAGAGTACTTTTATTTATTTTTTTCCACAAGGGTATGCCGAAAGCATCTAAATCTTTCATCTAATCCTTCGGGAGTCAATATACAAGGCTTCTCTGAGTATTGTTAGACTTCAATTAACTAAAATCATAGTCAATTTTTTGAAGCCCAACTTGAAACAAACTAATGTGCAATTCCGTTTTTATGAATTGACCTTAGGTGACGAAATTAGAAATATAAATTGGGAATTATGAATTACGTCAATGAAGAGCTCCATTTTGAAGTATATTATATTGTAGTCAATATATTTATTTAACTCAAGAAAATGACTTTTTTTGATAAAACATCTTGAACATAATTTAATTTTTAACCCCTACTAGACTCAGTTTCATTATCAATTTTTTGTTGTAAAAAAATAATTATCGTTTTACATTATTCAATTTAAATCGGGAAACGAAATTTATAATACGTAAGAATTATTGCACTTATGATTTTATCTATAGTTTCTAATTAAGTTAACCCTTTATTTCTTGCACCATGAAACAAGTAATTGTTTTTCATTTATTTAGAGTTTATTTTATCTATAAATTTACACTTGTACATTTTTGTTTATATGTATATGTGTATATGCCTTGTATTTAAATTAAATTTTTAATTCAATATATACACATAAACAAAAATATACATAAACTATTATCTTAAATACATATATGGATATATATATATAAGTAAACTTTTGTTGGTTTAACTTTCTTATACCTACACTGTTTATATTTAAAACATAGGATTAACTGATTTCTCGACTGTTTCTTTTTTTTTTCACTAGCCGATGTTTTGTTATGAAAATTAAAAAATGTATGCAAAAATTGGTTCAAGGAATATACACAAGGATAATCGAATTATTTTTGAATTTTTTCACATACCGGATTTTATTCATAGGGTATACAAAATTAGTTATTTGGTTTGTGATACTGTCAAATGAAATTGTATGGATCGGATCAGGATCAAAAATTCAATTGGTTAAGTTATATATGTCCGCCCACTGCTCCATCCGCTCGGGATCCTAAAAGTTAAAGAAGCTATTTCTAAAAGTTTCCCAAATTCGCTTTTATACAAGAGCTGCTTTTTCTATTGAAATTGAGTAGAAAATAACTCTATATTTAATAAAACTGCAGGTGCTCGAAATTTTTTAAAAAGAGGCTTGGTTTTATGGACAAATTTTCCACATACTTGGTTAGTCTAGTTGCTAGTACGTTCGAATAACTTCTATACTTCGCTATGCATAATTCTGAATCTAATTAAGTTGTGTGTCTGAAACTTTTTTAAAAAGATGTTTTGTGGTAGCAATTTCTGATTAATTTAGTAAGGATGAAAGTCTTATATGAAAGAATTAATCCAGATAAGTAGATAATCTTAAAAATTTTATTAGAAATAGTTTTGCTTAAACCTGATGATACTGTAAAATTTAATATTATGATTGTGAGGTTAGCCCAAAGTTGACATAGTCCGTGCAACCCTTTTCCTTGTGCCCATCCTATAGTTTACTCTACTTAATTTAATGTGTTCAGTTTGTGTATAAGTTATTGTAATATCTGTTTATTTTTACTATTATTTTGTGCCCATTGAAAAAGTGCTCCACTTTGGTTTTATTAAATCGAATTCCTATTCATATTTTGTTGCAAATTTAATCTGAAGTGTTTACGAATACAAAGTATTTTTACTTACTTTTGCATACCTATAAAGTATTATGCAAAATAATATTGAACGTAATGCACATATTGACATTTATTAATATATATTTTAAGCTCTATATGTTCTATAATAATTAAATGCGAAACTTTTAAATGCTCCTTTATTGGGTTTACATTAGAGATTTCCAACACCCATTTTCTGCAAGTTTCGTATTAGCAAATTAAATCCTTTTTAAAAATGTTTGTTATGTTTCTAAGATTACTAATATTATGTCTTTATGTCTTTAATGTGAACTGAATGACTTCATCTCTAGGACATGTCATTTTAAGTTTAGACTTTGCACCTTTCGGCAAACTTGAACATTTTCGAAATCGAGCTAAACAAACAATTGGCTTGGTAAAATAATATATTTTGTTTAGCTAAAGACGCTGCTAAATGATTTTTCTTGCATCACTACAAAATTTACTTCTGATCTCCATTTGATCTTCTGTGCATCAATAAAACATTAATAAAGCTTAAAATGGAGTATGAGGCACACATTTGAGCTACAGTGCCTATTATGGCGCTGGGATATCTTGATAAAATTAAAAATAGAACTATTTGTTCTATAAATAACGTCACTTAAACGCTCACTATACTGAGCCATTATCATACCGTTGGACCACTGACTTTATTTGGTATTGTAGGGACTAACACATATTTAAGGAATTCAAAAGAATAGCTATAAATAAAAAGAATAAATAGCTAATGCCTGCACTCAAGACTTTCCAACAGCAAACAAGAAGAGAAATAGATGCTCATCACTATGCAGTTGAACTAACCAGATAGCTCAGCACGGCTTCTGAAAAAAATGTTTTCATGCGTTTATCGCATTTATCCCATATATATCACATGTGTCCCCGAAAGTTGATAATGTAAATTTGTATAATTCATCGATCTCAAAATTTTCTAAGCTCAATTTCCGGCGATCCTTCCGTATCCTCATCCTCGAAACCAAACTGTACATGTGTATCATAGGTGCTACACTAAAGTTTTATGTTATGGTTTTGGTGTGTTCAGTTCGCACACACACCAAAGGGATATCACACAGTTGCCAAAGATTTGCGTTGCAAGCATGTTGCTATACTTTTATTTCTTATTTACTCCTATTAAAAAAATATTATCCTTCTCAAAGAAAATTTTAACACAATTATGCCTTTTCTAGTAAAAATTTCACATATCAAAATTGAAAAGTTTTGTATTAAAACAAATTGTATAGAAAACTTAAAAAGTGTATAGAGTTTGTAATTAGCTATTTTCTCTTTTATTACTATCAATATTATGAGTATATTGTAAAGGTATTATATACATAGTTAAGATATCAAAGACCTTTAAAATTACTTAACACTCAAAATTAGCATTAACATCAATGTATTGAAATTATTCTTTAATAAAAATTAATAATGTAAAGAAATATTTCCTTTTTACAAGTATCTACACATGAGTGTGTTAAAAGTTTTAAGTCGATTTAAAATAAAAAGTTTCTTGTACTAATATTATAGGACAATTGAGAATAGTAATAACAATAAATAGTTTACATTATGTTTGCCTCAAGCCATATAAATAAATGGGACAGGGTTATAACTCCCAGGGGCATAATTCCTTTAGGCAGTTATGATTCATTTAGTGGGGCATAAGTCCCTAAGAGACTTAAAACTCATAGCAATAAGCCAGAACTTCCTAGGGGACTGAATCAGAAATGTGGGTCATAAATCCCTAATACAGTTCTCATCTGAAGAGTTATTAGTAACATCAGTGACGGGTACGCATGTATTTACACTTAATTTAAACTATAATATCAAATATCATTTTGGAGTTGGATTCGAAATCAGGTTATTCCCTTTTTTCATAATTAAGAAAAATCAAACATTTTACAAATACACTCCCTTTTGAAAGGCTAGGAAATACTTCAAAAAAGAACTTATAAAGTGAGTCAAAGGTCCCTTAAAGACTTATGTCCCATATAATACAAATAATCAAACTATTTTAATAAGGTAAAATTTATTAAAATAGTTTGATGCCAAAATATCCCTTTCTTACCTTTTTTACTAAGGTAGGTGAAACACTTCGAAGAACATCTAGAAAACTGGCTCACTCTGAAAATAGGACACTACTAATCACCCAAACACTTGCCATTTTAGTCAAAATAATAGTACTAGCATCCAAAACTATTGGGCAAAATTATGGCGAACAGGTAACAATGGATTTAATATATAATGACCATGAAGGGTTGCATGGGTAACCCTCCCTAAATTAAGTTGACGTTTTTCTTAAATTTTTTTATATTATACAAATTGGGAAACCTATACAGGGTGCTAATGTGTTCCACCGCAATTTTGAAAGTGCAAAAGAGGCTCGCATATTTCAAAATCCTTGAACGAAATTCGTTGAACGAATTTTTATTTTAAATTTAAAAGGAATCAATAAAAATTTAACTCCTAAAATTAAATATATCAAATAATTTTGGTTTACCCTGCAAAGATTCCTACAAATTAAAATAAAATGATTTTTTTTATATATTCGAATTCTTTAGAATTATTCAATGCCTTCTGTATGCCTACTGTATGTAAAATTTTGTTTTGATTTTAATTTTTAAAGGTGATTTACCTCAGTGCCTTCTTCTGTGTTAGTTTGTTTATTTACTATTCACAAAATTTTTTTGAAAAATTGTTGTGAAAGAAAATTTTATTTAAAATAATTATCTACCCCAAGTATTAAAATCGTGTAATATTTTGTCTTTCATAATTCATTTAGTTTCTATTCATAAATAACGAAAAATGCTTTTCATTTCAAGAAGATCAAACTTCAATGCATAACATAATAATTTCTAAAAAAACGTTTACGAAGAGGTAAAATATTTTCTTAATTTTTAGTTTTTTGTTAATGTTATTAGTTTATTTTTTATTTGATAGATTTTTATAGAAATTGTTCTCTTTTGCACTATTCAATGTTTAATGTTCACAAGTAACTAAGAGGAACTGACATTATTTGCGTCATTACTAGAACTGCAAATATTGTTTAATTTTTATTCATCCTAAAAGTATGCAAAATCATTTTAAAATTTAAAAGTTGTCTGTGGAGGCCTCTGGTTGAATAAATCTCAGTTGAGAGATGCCAAAAATTGTGCACATAAGTCATTTCCTTTGGAAGAACTTTATAGCGCTTAAATAAACTTGGTCATTAACTTAAAATTAGTCTGTTTAAAGATCCTGCTAAAAATGTATGGGCTCCAATAACAGCGCAAGATTCCCAAAATCTTGATAAAGTGTAAAACAGAGCTATTTGTCAAATTAATTATCTCAACCTCATCTCAACGGTCACTCCACTAGGCCATCGTAATGCAATTAGGTCATTGTATTTAATTTTGTATATCTAGTATTAATCAACTCCTAATCTAACAAGATAAACTTAAAATTCTTACTTAAAAGATTTCCAGTGGGCAACAGATGTTCTCCCTACACACAGTTATTCTATTCAAATGGCGCAATTTTGTTTATGGAAATTGGTTTGTCTCGGCTGAACATGCTTTTGAAACCATTTTCCATTAATGTGTTATCAAAAGTTGATAATATCCTTTACCTAAATTAAAGAAGAACATTAACACCCGCCTTCCATTTAGGCCAACCCATTTTCCCCATCAATTCCCAAAAGCCTTCCACGTTTTTATTCTCAAAATCAAACTGTACACATTTGTACCAATGATCCCTCCTTAATTTTGGTTCTTATGTACGGTACAAAGGAACACCGCGCAGTTCCAAAAGTTAGCTTTCCTAATACTAATAATAAGAATATAGAATATGTCAAGTCGTGGCTCCGTTCGAACATGTAAATACAACTTGTACCTTTACCCTGCTGTTTATATACTGTAAAATTATAGCCAAAAAAATTGTTTCAAAAAAAATCTTTGGTGCATCAAAGTTGTTACAAAATAAATAAAAAAAATATAAAAAGCTGTTTAAAATGTGCTGTATAGTTGTATACAATTGAAATACAGTTTATTTTGTATAAACTTACCACCATTAGGCCATACTTGATGTTTATCCTCCATAGTTATATACAAGGTATCCCACCCCAAGAATAATATGGACATTATAATAATTGAAATTTAGCTGCTGCAAATAGTTCATAATATTTTGCAATATGTTTCGGCAACTTTTATGTTTCTCTTCTAAATTTCCGACATATAGTTCTGATAGATTGTAAAATCCTGCCTACGATATCTGGGGATCCTCAAAAATTTCTTTTGTATACCTATTTTACTAAATATTCATTTTCCTTTGGTTTATATATAAGGATTAAATATTTAGTGAAGATTTTAGACTAGCGAGTAGATGGTGGCATCAGAACCAATACTCTTTATAACCATTTCTGTGTGTAGTAAATATAAGATGATACTTAGCCGTTTTCTACTAATTAATCTCTCACAGACATCAAACAAATTTTATCTTGTTCCTGTCTCTTATTTTGTTTCGAACATTTCTGAGTACCTAGAAATTTAAACGAAGTCTTTTTAGTATTGTGTTGCCGCCCATTCGAGTGATTCTTTTAACTGTTAGGTAAGGTTCTAAAATGTTGACAGTTGTATCTTAGCAACTTTATCTTAACAAAATATAAACAGTTTAGAAGTTCATAAAGAGGCTATTCTAGAATCTTATTTCCTCATTTGAACTGTTAGAATCCTCATTTAAACACTAGAATCTTATTTCCACATTTGAACAAATCGGTTTTTAATAAAAGGCTTCCTCTTAAAAAATATGCTATATGTCCTATCACCGAATTCCAATAGCTCTACGAATAAATGAATAAAAACTTTGAAACTGAAATAAGAAGACAGCAACATGTACTTTCACAAGCCTCAACTATTTTACATCATTATAGATTTTACACTGCCACTTAACACTTCATACATATTAACACTTGTGAGACACCTTACACATATGACATATATATCCAGTACAATAATTATTAAGTGTAAGAGTATCACAGAGATTCACCAAACAGGTGAAAATATACATGTATCTAAAAATTCGTATGTGAAAAATATGGAAAGCAATAAAAATTTAGTAGATACTTTCTAGTCTGTTCGTTGTTCTATATTGCACCGAAAAAACTTTCATGGTTTTTCTGTTCTTGTTGTTGTTTTTTTAATTCAAAGGAAAGTTATATTTTCCATATTTGAATGAAGATAAAAAGAAATAAAAAATGAGATTATAAAAATAAATTTACAGATATATAGACTGATATGATTGGGTAGAAAGGAAGAAGCTGTAGATGCATGAAGAAATAAAAAGGACACACCTAGATGAAAAGAACATATTATAGGATTTCTCTGTGCTAGATATAACACATCTCGTAAATATAACATTTTTTTGGTTAGTCAAAACTTAAAGTGGTAACGATGTTCCTCCAGATTGTTGATAGGTTCCAACAGATAGAATAACAAAATTTATAACATTTTTTGTGTAGGTATACAAGTTGCTACACCTGTACCCGCTACCACTGAAAAAGTGTTTAAATGAGGTCTTGCTTTGGTGTTGTTTTGTGAACACTTATTTTCATTTTTTTTTCTTTTTTGTATTTTTATTGTGCTTTTGTTTTTACCTTTCAGGTGTAATGTGGGTATGTGTATATGTGTGTTGATATTTTTGTATTTAGTGTTCACAACTTCTCAAAGCAATAAATGAGCGGAAAAGAAGAGTTTAAATAAAAAAACTTATTATATATAATATAATATTTTGCATATGAATTATATATATATATAAATATGTATATATATAATATGTATAATATATAAGTGCATAAAAAGATACATAAGAGATATTTTTAAATGAAAAAAAAAGCAAAAATTAAATTCAGAAAAAAAAAAAATGAATGAAAAATATCTAAAAGGCTTTGAGAGATACAAGTCTAGAGGTCTTTAGGTTAATGGATTTTTTTTTTATACAGAATCGTTTGCATCTCTGTTTTTTTTTTTTGTTTTTTGTTAAAAAAATAGCTCAACCATACTGAGCAAAGTGTTTTATATACATAGACATATAGAGGTTTATATATTAAGATACACAAATATGATCCGGTTATATATTGAGTAACTTCCTATTTAGGTGTAAATATTAAAAATAAAGATATGTTTTTTATATAAAAATATATTATGTATATACATATATTACATAATTATATAACGATGTCCTGATAATGGGGCCATAATGTATAAATAGATATTATGCAATCTTTTATAATACTGCTTAAAAACTTATTATTTAAAATATGAGAAAAAAAGTGTGTTGGTATAGCTTTAAAAACTAATAAAATAAAAGATCCACAATAACCTATAAGTTATGATATTATGCAGAGCTGTTACCAGTTCAACTCCAATTAAAAGTATCTTCAATAAAGAAGGAATCGTCTTACAATGATGGAAGAATGGTGCCCTACGCATTTGCAATTACCAGCTGCAAGTTAGCGTGGTTGTTATTATAGGTGTTTGTCAAATTAGCTGCAATTATAAAGTTCAGCTTATTTCAGTAAAATGAGCGAATTTAAAATAAATAGCACGCATTGGGATAATAAGGAAGATAACCTGGCCACAAAGCGGCTTGAAATACAGCTGTAATCTTTATGCACACAAATAAGAAAAGCAAAAGCAGGAGGATAGGATATGTACTAAGAAGAAACTACAAGTCCAAATCGTATGCAGAGACGTAGAAAGCCCAGAGAGAGGCATATTATGGAGATGATCCAAAAAAAGAGTTAATTGGCGCGATTTCGAAAATACCCAGTATTTCAGAGAGTGTAAACCCAAAATAAAAATTAATTGCAAAATTAGTTAAAATAGTTTAGGTTAGGATGTGAATCATATAATGTAAGTTTTGTTAAATACTAATTAAAATTCTTTTAATTGTTCAACGAATTGCCCTAATTCAACCCAATTTTCCTCACCCCCCATAGTACCACAGAATCCTATATTTCCAAAAACCAACTCACAATCATCCTCTCACATCCTGTTTTTCAAAACCGATACATATGTAAAACAAATATACAGCTACTGTATAAGAGGTCTTATTCCAAAGTTTAGTTCAAAAATGGGTTGTGGTTTTGGTGTGTTAAAGTCGCACACTACCTATGGGAACTATGGGAGCATAGGTGGCTTTCATATGGAAAAAAATCCTTCGTAAAAAAAAAATTAATCTTCAAATTATCAAAATAACACAATCATGAACTTAGAATGAAATCAATAATACTTCAAAATTATAATATACATATATAAGGATAAAAAAAGCTCAACTGATATAGCAAATGTTTAAGTCTATCTATAGTATGTGGTTATATTATATGCATTCCATTTATTCAAACATAAAAAAAAAAAAAAGATTGAGGAAACGAGTAAAGCTCTATATTTACAAAATAAACAAAATTGGGGCACCATTTTAATTGAAATTTAATACATAAGTAGACTTTTTATTAAATATTAAAATGATAAAACAAAAAAAAAAAAAAAAAAAAAGTACTCTATATAGAAATTGAATATGAATGTTCCTTATTAGCATAAATTTTGTTAAATTTAGAATGAATGAATTTTAAAATAGAGTGATTGAAAATTTGAATATTATTATATGAGATCATTCAGATATAGTTCTAGTATTAATATAATACTTTTTTTTGTACCCAGATAATATTTGTGACCCTTTTTATATCCGTACAAATGAATACGAGTATTCAAAGATTGTCATTGCGTTTGTAACGCGGTTTAGAATGAAATAGATAAAGACTTGTATTGTGTAGTGTTTGGAATTAAGGATCCTGGACTTTGAATTATGATATCAAAACATGTTAAACAAAGTGATTTTTAAGTTAATGACTTTTATTTAATTGGGTCCAACTCGTGTGGCTTTTTAAAAATTACGAAATTCATTTTTTGTTAGTGTAAGAGTCGATCTTTAGTTTTAATCCCAGAGGTTTCTGTAAAGTTCTGCTGGCCTTGTAAAGGAAGACACCTTAACCTCCTAAAGCTAAAGTTTCAGTTATCTGGCTAACAAAAGCTTTTAGTTAAACAGAAATTTCTGTAAAGTTCGGCTGGTCTGGTGAAGGAAGATACTTTACCCTGCTGAAACTAAAGGTTCAGGTATCTGGCTAACAAAAGCTTTTAAATATTAAAACAATTGTTATGAATACCCTAAACCAAATGAGATTATGTTTATATTATATTATCATGAGTACCCATGGTTGACACAGTCTCCTATACTCTCTTCTTAGTTTTTGTTTTTGTACGAAATTAATTTTGTAACTAAAGTCTTACCTAGTCATTAAATAATATCTTCTAATACAATATAACTAAAAATTTTAAAATAAAAACAAAAAAGGAAGAGGAAGTGGAAATAGTTTAATAGAAAACTATGTTTAGATATCTAATATCTATCTACAGATATAATATGGGTCATATTTGAAATTAATAATTTAGCTGTAAAATAATGTTGTTTTATAGATTATGAAAATTTAAATTTTTTAATATTAAATAAATAAGATTATAATATATATATATATATATAAAATAATTATTTGAACCAAATTTCTGGATATTTTCTTAAAATATTCTCTTAAATATAAGTTTATCTTTAGTTTTTAGATCGGTATTTATTATTCAACGTTCACAAGCATAATCTAAATGAACAATACTAATCCATTACAATTAATGTGTCTTGTATTTCAAACCGCCTTTAGTACTAGTGACTATTTCAAAGATTTAACTACATTAATTTATCTCACCAATGGTGTAGTGGTAGGGACGCCGCCCTTCATGAGGAAGGTCTCAGGTTCAAACCGTGTTAAAAAAAATTTTATATAAATAACTCTTGTATAAGATAATAGATGGCGCACAAAATTAACATTTGAACAATTTTCAACTGTTAAGTGAATATAAACGATTAAAGAAAACGAAGCCTAATCTAAATAGACTTGGTGAATGTCCTATACTCCTTAAAGGAGACATAAAGGAATAAAAAAATTACAGGAATTAAATTAATGAAGGGTTGTGAGGGTTCCAAAGAACTCGTCTGGCATTAAAGGGTTAATATTATTATATGTCAAAAAGAGGTACATGCTCATAGAACTGTAAAGATTTTTAAAACTAGAATAAATAGGTGACCACTTTTAGTGTCAAAGCACTAAGTGTCAAAATATAAAATACAATAATATTGGTATAAATTGTTCCATTTGTGTACAGGATTTATAAAAGTAAAATCTTAGCTTTTACTGAATTGAATATAACGGTAAAAAAAAATTGAATTGAAAGTATGAGTAGAAGCTGGTAAAAACATGTGAAAAGTCTCGGGGTCAGATCATATCTAATAAAAAACTATTAAAATTGTGTAATTATACCATAAAAGTTAATATTGTAAGATAAGATAAGATTTATTATAAATAACTCTTTTGTAGGAAAATAGATTGCTCACCAGATTAATACTTGTGTATTCATAATCTTTACAATATGCAATCAACTGCTAAATGAATATAACGCGAAAACAAACTGAAGCCTAGTCTAGTCTAAGTCTCTAGTCTAAGTCCCTAAGGGATTTATGACTCACTTTAAAATATTTACGTGGGACATAAGTCCCTTTACAAATGGGTCATAAGTCTCTTTAGGGCAAAATATTAGATGTACAACAATATGTATTTATATATTTATCTATGCAAGATACTATTTTAGGAAGCAAAAATCAAAGTTAACGCTTTTTCCAGAGTATTTATGAATTCATGTATGCGAGACTTTGGTTACAAACTCAGGATTAACCTTTTTGCAAAATAGCCTTTCAAAATGTAGTTTAATTGTAAAACTGTGGTTGTTTTCTTAATTTTGGAAAAAGGGAATACTCTGATTACTCTCATTTTGAATTAAACCCTAAAATGTGTATCCGTCACTGATATTATATAATTAAAATTAGTATTTTTTTTAATATTACTAATAATTTTTAAGCTGAGAACTGTATAACGGAGTTATGACCTACCACGCTAAGTTAAAACTGTCAGGGTCATAATTTCCTAATGGAGTTATGGCTCACTGCGATTAGTCATTAGTTCCTTAGGGACTTATGATCCTGGGAGTTCTGATCCTGCACCACTTTTGTTACTTGATTATTGTAAAATTGATTTATAGAGGTTAAAAACTCAGTAAAATTTAAAAAGTTGCATGACAGAATGACTTTCTGATACTCGGCCTTGATACTTGATAATTCTTAAAAATACTGTATAAAATTTTATAAAATCTTGTAAACTATCTTAATATTCGAAAAAATAAATTGATTAAGTACAAAGAAAATTCTAAGACTATCCAAAGTATTTCAGGACCAGGAATCTAATAAAACATTTTTCAGAAACATATTTGAAAATCATAAAAGTACTATTTAATTCATCTGGTTTCTTTAAATAATTTTTAAAGTCTAATAAGATATAATATCTAGAATTTACCTTTTCATTGAACAGAATCATTAATCTTCTTATAGTATTAATAAAATATTATATTATACTACATACATAATATTATATTTTATCATAATATATTGCATTTTACATTATTGTATCTTAAAATATTAAATGATTGAATTTTGTAACTTTCAAATAAAACAAAATGAAGAATGTGATAAACTAATAATATAATCGACTCAACCACCATTAAACCTTGAAATTGTATTATAAAAAATTGATTATCTTTTCTTTTTTATTTTTATAAAATTTTTAAAACATTTTATCAAAGAATACCTGAAAATATTAAATTCGTTCTAGTAACTGATTCTGTTAAAGGTATTATGATATACAATGTTCGCAGTAAAAGACAGGATGATAAAAGTTAAGAGTTTATAAGAAGTTTAAATACGCTTTTTACGCTTGCAGGATGTAAGGCTAATAGTTTTATGTCCTATTTGGCAGACAATTTACTAAACTTGTGTTTCAGAATTTTGATTTAAACAAATTGGGAATTTAAAACTATAAATAGGGCATCCAAACAGGTATTCATGGCACATTACAAACAAGTATTCATGGCACACATCCAAACAGGTATTCATGGCACATTACATCAAAAAAATTTTACTTGTTATTTACCTAATGTATTATGTTACCCTTATTCTTATCATTTGTTTTTTTTTTTGTATTTCTAGATTAACTCCCTGGGTTAAAATTATAGGGCTTCCACAAAGCTTCTGTATTGTACTTTATTGTGAGTTAGTTGTTTCACTTCTGCCCACGTCCTGCCGCTATTCTCAATTTTCATACCGGCTGACCTTCTCCAAATTATCCTAGGTCTTCCCACACTTTTTTTTCCCTGTGGATTCCAGTCTAGTGCTTGGCGCGCGATGTTTTCTAGATCTTTGTAAGTGTATGACCAACCTATCTCCATTGTTTTTCCTTTTCTTCCTAGTAGTTTCTCACTCCGATATTCTCAGTAATTCCTCATTCATATTTTAAAATGTTCCGAGGCATTTATTCTAAAATACTTGAAGGCTATTTATTGAGGAGTTTTTGACTAGCAATGTTTCCCTGCCATAGAGAAAAATCGATTTCATACAGGTTTCATATATTTGTGTTTTGCTACCTTTGGTTATCTGTGGAGATCTCCAAATTGCCCAAAGTCTCGCGAACGCTATTCGTGCTAGTTTAATGCGGTTGTTAATTTCTTCTTCAACTGCTCCGCTTGTGGTGAGGGTACTATCAAGATAGTTGAAGGTTGTCACATACTCTATATTGGTGTTATTAATTACTAGAGGAACATCGTTCCCAGCGTTCAACCCTAGGGATTTTGGTTTTGCAATGTTTATTTTCATTCCAACTTTATGTGCTTATTCTTGTCATTTAATTGTATTTCATTGGTTTCGTTCGACATTGTCATATGTACATATGCATATATATAAAAATATTCTGGAAATAGACATTATCTGACTTCTAACTTAATCTGAAGCTTGCTCTAAAAAAGTCTTCATTTTTAAGTATCTCACTATCATTTTAACATATTTTGATCTCTACATACGATTTTATTACAAGGCTTTGGATCTATTAAAGGCTGTGTTCCTCCAATCGTCTATCCTGTTAAATACGGGCACCTTAAAATTTGAATCTATAAAATCCCTTAACCGCCGAATATCCAAATAAACAAGTTAACCTATAGGTAAGTGACCCCATATGGCAACAGAAGTATAGGCATATGACACGCTTCCAATAAAATGTTAGAGGTAATGTGAATATAAAAGATACTTTAGAATAATATTGAGTTTTAGAAAAAATAATTTAGATTTTTTTTTGGTGCGAGGGAATGGAAAGCTCAAAAATTACAAATTGAAACTGTGCGGTGTTTCTTTGGGTAGGGTGAAACTTTGAATCATCAAAACCACACCTTTCTTGAATTAAACTTTATAACAAATGTACAGTTTGGTTACAGGGATGGAAATATGGAAGGATTTTGGGATTGTGGGCAGATTATTTGGAAATTTAGGATTATGGAGGATGCGGAAAATTTGAAGGGATATTGAGGAAAAAGATGTTAATATTCTTCTTCAATATAATTAAGTCGTACATCTACGAATTACCAACTTTTGGAAACACATTGAACGGAATATGGTTTCATAATCTCGACATGAGTAAAACAAACGAATTTCCTTAAGCTGTGTAAACGCCGGTAGTAAAATTACTTCGTCTTCTAAAACTTCATTTTAAAAATATATTTTGATACATAGATTCATTCTTAGATTGCTTATGACCAACTTTATTATATTATGGTTCTACATTTACACAATATTATTTCTCCCCAAAATTTATACATAAAAACACACACACATACACATTTAAAAACATTATTAATGTTTTTTATTAGAAATATTATAAATATTATAATTTTAAATAATTTTTATGGTGCCATCATAATTTTATATCTCATTTTATTCAAATAAATCATCATTTTTCATCATCAAAATCCGATGATAAATGTTTTGTGTTTCAATATTACAAAAAAAAAAAATTTTTATTTTATTTCAAAGAAAAAAAAACAATAAAATCAAATATATAAAATCCTTTACTTTTGATTAAGGAATCAAAATTTTAAATAAAAAAATAACCACAATAAAATCTAAGAGATGTTGTTCTTAGCTTCAAATTTATTGAAATAAAAAAAATAAAAAGAAAAATTATCCAAAATGCAATAAAATATTAAATATGATATTTAGCACACAAACACACATATCACGCACACAAACTACCACTCATAACAATAATCTATCCATATATACATTCGTATGTAAGCCCAGTCAAGCAAAAACATAAAAAAAATTAAAGTGTATAAGATTCGTTTTTCTACTTCATACCCTGCGTTGTGCGGTTAATCCTCGTGTAAGTGGCTTTAGCCGGGCGCAACTCTATTGCAGCAAAAGAATATTTATATACATATATTCGAAATTCTGAATTAAGAAAAATTTTAGAATTTAATTCAGAAATAGGGTTGTATACGACTTTTACAGAATTTTGATATATAGTATTTGGCATATATGAAGTTTTGAATTACAATTGGTTACAGAATCAAAGGATTATATACGCTTTTTTTTTACAATATGTATATATAATATATATATATGTATTTGACGATGATTTTATAGTTAACAGTAGTAATAAGTTAAGTCTAAAAAATATATTTTCAATATTAATCTCACTTCAATGGTTCCATGGGAGATTTAATTTGGTTTATGGGACTTATGCTCAACAGTTATAAGCCAAAAGACCCATGGGGCTAATCTTCTTCATTTAAGTTAAAGTTAAATTATACCACATTATTAAGATGATATATCCAAACTGAACAATTGATATTTGCTCAATCAAAATAAGTAACGCCTAGCTTCATACCAGAGCTACAAAGTTGAAGTGATGGAAAGACTCTGTTAATTTCGAGTCAGAGTTGGCGTCGTCGTATTTATAACCTATTCAAAAAAATATAACTAAGTATTTTGTATTTAATTAAATCGCTTTTATTATTTAAAAAAAGTTTTTTAATAATTGAAAAAATCAGTATTTTTATTCAATATTTAATCTGTCATTTGCAATAAGGGTTAGTTCACACATATATATTTAATTGTTGTTATAGGATCGGTTAGACATTACGCTAACACCTAAACCTTGCGGCCCGTTATACTTCCCTACTCCGTTTAATATAATTGTAGAGTCGGAGATGAAGGTGGAGTTGATTTAAAACGAAAAAAAGAAGTCAGAGTAAGATTCGGTTATTTTGATTTCCTACCCGCCGCATTTGAAACAAATTTTCAATGCAACAAAAAGAATTTTTCAAGTAACAATTACTATCCTAAGGCATTTTCTTTGTAGTTTAAAATCAGTTATGAACCATATATGTAAATAATTTTAATGTGGGAACTAATAAAATCTATAAAAATATGGTTAATTCAAATGTGTTCTCTGATAGAAAATCTTTAAACTACAATTTGCAAAGTTTTCAAAAAAGCTTATACAAGTATATTGCGCCTCTTATTATCTTTATTTTCTCCCAAATTCATTAAAACAGCGGATCAGAACATTCGAATTTAACATTATATAAAAACAAAAAAAGGTTGGGTAATTTAGGACACGTTTTTGTTTGATTTTGTAAGACGCGTGACAGTTACATGAACCACTCAATTTATCTCAGATTTCAGGAACATAAGAACTGAACCATAACTTGAATCAAATTTTAAGTTTTTTACCTCTATGAATTTCAAAGACATGCTTGTGAGATATATAGAAGGTGCAGCTACCCCGAACTACTACTAATTCTATACCTTTTCAGTTTCAAAATGAGAATAGTAAACCTCCATATGAGAATAGTAAACTTCAAAATGGAATAGTAACTTTCAATATGAGAATAGTAAACTTCAAAGTGGAATAGTAACTTTCAATATGAAAATAGTAAACTTCAATATGAGAAATGTTAAAATCTAAATAAGAATAGTAATCTTTATGATGATTTTCAATAAATTGTTTTAATTTTATAGAATAATTACAATTTTGTTTTTATAGTAAAAATAAAACCCTACAACAATGTCTACAAAAATTAAAAAATTAGAAAAACAATCTAAGAAAACACAATTACTTGTCGTTTCAAATATGAATGGAGACTGGAAACAACTTGCGCACCAGCTTAATATTCCTCAATGAACAGCATATCGTTGGATTGCAGAGAGTGAAACCCCAGACAAAAGAGGAGGAAAAGATTTGAAAAAATTATTCAAATTTATAAAGATTATTTCGTTGAAATGATAGAAAAAAATTGTCGCATTACATTAGCGGAACTTACTGGTGCGTTTGAAGAAAAATTTAATTTCTCTATTTCAAAAACAACTCTTTCCAAACACCTAGATTCTCTCTGTTACTCATTGAAATACGTAAGATATGAACCAGAAAAGGGAAACAGCCCTGAGAATAAACAAAAACGAAAGGAGTTTGTTGAAGGTCTATTGGTTATTTCAGTCCCAAAAGAAGCCAATCTTGTTTATGGACGAAAGTAATTTAAATATTCATATTTCACGAACGCGGGTTAGATCTTTGAAAGGAACAAGGTGCACCACTATAGCAGCCGGTTCAAAAGGCGTAATTGTACATGTAATAGGCTGCATAAGTACAATAGGATTTATTCATTATGAAATACGAAGAGGTTCCTTCAAAAAAGAAAACGCAAAAGAGTGGATGGAAACCTGCATTCACCAAGCAATGGTCAGACATGGTGAACCGTTTGTTATCTTGATTGACAATGCACCATGTCACAGTAATATTGAAGAAGTTTTATTGAAGCAGGAATTCAATGGAAATAAGATACTGAGACTTGGATCCTATAGCCCAATGTTTAACCCAATTGAAAATGTGTGGTCTGTAATGAAAGCGTATGTTAATACGTTAAGCATTCTTAATACAAGAAACAATTTAACTATCAAAGAACAGAGAGCAAGTGCCTTAGAAAGCCTTATGGAAGAAGGCCTTCAGACAATTACACCAACAATTTGTGCCAATTGCATCGGATCCATTCAAAGGAAAATACCTGCTGCTATTAACTTAGAAAATATGCAGTATTAATAAATTTAACTTTTTTTCTAAAATATTTGGAATTTCATAAAATTCTCAAATTGAAGTTTACTACTCTCATATCGAAGTTTACTATTCTCATATTGAAAGTTACTATTCCACTTGAAGTTTACTTTTCTCATATTGAAAGTTACTATTCCATTTTGAAGTTTACTATTCTCATTTTGAAACTGAAAAGGTATAGTCAAACTTCAGAAACATTAAGCAAACAGGACTGAACACCATTGTATCAAATTTCATGATTCTATCTTTATTAATTTCGAAGATTTATACTTGTTGGATTTTGAGAGGTGTTAATTGAGGTATCGCACCACCGCACTTCAATTCATCCCAAGTCATAAGAACATAATATAAACAGGAAAGACTAACCATGCATCAAATTTAAAGTCACTATCTTTATTAAATTCGAAGATATATTTTTAAATTTTGAGAGGAGTGTGGAAAATACCCAAACAACCATTTAATCATTACAATTAAGAAACCAAAGGATTATACAAGCAAAACTCCTTGTATCAAAATTGAAAGGTTTATGTTTATTGATTTCAGAATATAATTCTAATTTGACCTTAGTTTGATTGAATCTGAATTCGAACCCTTGGTTCGATCTTGACAATTTACAATGCCTTACTTTCGGCATAAGTAATCAACCGAATAAATTTTATAAATCCAGCATCACTATTTTTTGAGTTATTATGTTGACGGATTTATAGCTGAACGAACGGAAATGCTAATTCGACTGAGAATTTGACGCTGATCAAAAATATAATATAAAATTTTTCATGTGTAGCACGTTTCCTTTTGGTGAACTACAATGGTATTTGTTCAAAATTTTTCAAATTGGGTTCACGTCTTGTGATCAAGGACAGGTGCCACCCATCTTTTACATGATATCAAGTGCAAAAAAAGATTTTTAAACTTTAATATCAACTTATCAATTGCACCGACTCAAAATTTTCCCAAAATATAATTTTTAATAGAGACCAGTTTTTTAAACAAATTGCTGTTATAATAATTTCATTGCTCATCATCACCTTTTTTTTATATTTTTCAACTCGTGTTGCTATTGATGCTATTCACAATAGAACCATTTTCACAGTAATATGATAATATAGTTTTATTTCATATTTTTTTTTTTTTTTTTTTTGTTTTTTATTCACCCTCAAAATATTTTATGATTCGTTTTCATCCATCACAAATTGACCTTCACATTAAAAACCAAAAAAAAAAACAATAACATCAAAATGAAAAAAAACAACAACAACAATAATGGAAAAACAAAAGGATAATGTATAATGTAAAGAAAAGAAGCTCTTTGCATCAATTTTTTTTAAAAGCAGCAAATTTCTAGTATAATAAAAAAAATAACAACAACAAATATTTTACGAGAGAAGAGAGGGAAAAAAGCAACAAAAAGAGAAAATAATCTCAAGGAAAAACTAAAAAAAAAAGAAAATAATCAAGACAACTTAAAATCCTTTTTACTTCTCCAAACAGTTTTGTTTTGACTTTTGTTTGTTTTTGTTGTTTTTTTTTAAATACTTATTGTGAATATAATAAGAAACGGATCAATATTTTGCAAAATTTTTTTTTTTATTGGAATAAAAAAAATATTGAAGTTTGTTTATGTTTTTGTTGTTGTTGTTTTTTTTGGTTTTTCTTAAAAAATATTTGTTTTATTATACGACTTAAATCCAATTTTCTTTATCGTTTTAGCATAAAACTTTATTTATTATCAAGACTTTTTTTCTTATTTTTTTGTTGTTGTTTTTGTAATTTTTTTTTTTTTTTTTTTTTGATATCCATCCAAAACTCTGGCATATGAAAATATCCAATATATTTATTTGTTTTTTTTTTTTATAGAATATTATATATTACCAATATAAGAGGTAAATACTCGTGTATTTATCATAAAGGATCAAGAAAATATTAAGGAAATATTGTATCCTATACTATATAACACAAAGGGATACAATACTAAGGACAAGAAACAAAAAATAAAAAAATAAAACAAAAAAAAAATGAGAAGGAATCAAAGGGATATTTTTGAAACAATTTTTTTGAGAGCACCACATATCATATTATATATACATATTTTTTACTTTAATCAATACTTTGCTTTATTGATATCCTTCTTTCTGCTCTTTAATTTTTAATATGAAATAGAATATAAGTGGTAGTAAATGTGCATATGGTTATGAAAAGAGAGCAGAGGCGTGCAATGTTTATAAGAAAAAAATATTTTGACGTTTATATTTTGGCACAAGTATTAATAGTAGCTAGTATTGTTGTTTATATCTTGATTTGTATGGAAGTTTGTATTAAAAAATACTATCTTTAAATTTCTTTAATTTGACTAGGGTTGTTCCAGAATTACCGAGCCTAACAAAGAACACCCAAAAATTTTGAAAAAAAAAAATTACCATGGCTGAAAGCCTTAACCTTATAAAGCTTAACTGTGAAATAAAATTTTTTTTTTTTAGATTGGCGACCATTAATAGTGAACGTTTTCAGTAAATTTTTAATATGGAGAAAATTGGTCATCATTATGTGATTAAATATTTCTATTTAAATGATCTCAGTCCAACCGATATCAAAAGTGAACTTGATTCTACTCTACGGGAGTCGGCTCCCTCATTTACAACTGTGAAATATTGGGTTGCAGAGTTTAAAAGACGCCGTACGAGCTGTCAAGATGAACCCCACAGTGGTCGACCAAATGAGGTCACCACGTCAGAAATGGTTGAGAAAGTCCACAAATTTATACTCGACGACCGTCGATTGAAAGTGCACGAGTTAGCTGATATGGTAAGCTTATCAAAAAGTGCTGTACATCGCCTACTGAGTGAAAATTTGAGCTTGAAAAAGCTGTGCGCACGATGGGGTCCGCGTTTACTCACAATTCACCAAAAACAACGTCGTGAGGATGTTTCAATGAATTGTATGGCGATATTTCGCAAAAATAAAGCTGAGATTTAAATGTGGATATTTTTTATTTTTATATTTAGAATATATTGATTTTGTAATAAGTTATTAAATATCACCCAAATTAGGATCTCGTTTATACATAAGTACGTATATAATTAATATTTTGTAAAAGGTTATGATATTTTGTTTTTACGAGCTTATGCTTTGGGGATTTTGGTCTTTGTAAGAATTTTTTTCTTGGGGATTTAGGTTTTCTAATTACCGATCTCCGGAGCAGCAACATCTTAATTCTGATTTCTGAATTCAAAATTACTGATATCCTATTGTTTTCAAAAAAGAATAAGTGAGCATTGCTCCCTGCATTTTCAATAAAACAAAATATTTTACCTTTACTTTTTTATATATTATTATTATCCTGTCAATTTGACTTTATTTCACTTGTAATATATTGTTTATACATACATACATATATATAAAATATGAATCAAAAATACAGTTATAAAAATATAATAATAATAACAGTAATAAGAGCAATAGTAAATGAAATTCAAAACTTCTAAGTTATACAGGCGTCTAACAACTAAAAACAAAAAAAAAAAAAAACAAATCCATTGATTTCTTTTGGCAATCCTCGCAAAAAAAAAAACACAAAGATATAAATAATATATAAAATCAAATGAATCCTTTAAATAAAGCTTTTATATTTTATTCTCCCAATTTTTTGTTTTTTTTTGTTTTTTTGTATTTTTATTTTTACTTTGATGGTTGATCGGATATCATTGAGTTAAGCATTTATATAGATAAAATTAAGTCGGACAGTATTCTAACATTTGTTTGTATGTATTTATGTTGATTGTATTGTGTATATATGGAAAAGGATGGATATTAGAGAATAGTACAAAGAATTTTTTTTTACAAAAATAAAAAAAGGATGTGTTTTAATATAATATTGGTATATAAATAATTATATTATTTGTTTATAAGTTTTTTTTTTTTTAATACAGGGTAGATAGAAAGTTGTGTAACAAATTTTTGAAAATTTTTAAGTTTGAAATAAAAAGCAAATATTATTTAAACTTTATATATTACTAGCTAATACCCGGTGAGCGTTGCTGCGCCTCTCAATGGAGGGGTTTAATTGAAGTTGATGTTACTGCAAAACGTTAACACAAAGATTACACACGGTTTACACATGTAAATTTTAAAATGTATGAAAGCAATCTTTTTAAAACGATTTTTCTAGGATTATTCTATTAATTTTTGAAACTTTCTGTAATTCAAAGCAGTACAAACTACTTTCCAAATTTTGACGTAATTTACTTCCAAAAAAATTTTTTTGAAAAATCGTAGGACCGACTGTTAACAGACTCAACTCCATTTTCAAGTTGCTTCACACATATAAAATTTGAGGTAAACCGGTCAAATCGTTTCTAATTTAGAGTTAAGTAACGCAAAAATCTATTAAAAGCCACTGTGCCCCACTGGGTTAACGGAACTACACTTTCTCTTTGGGCAAAGCAGTATTGCGCAAAATTGAACGTAATTTGCTTCCAAATCACTCAACAAAATTTTTTTGAGGCTTTCTTTTTAGCCAAAGCAGTACTTCGCAAATTTTGACAATATTAGCTTCCAAAATTTTTTAGACCAACCGTCGGGCCGACATGGGTTAACAAATTCCAAATCTGTTAATAGTGTCAACTCAATTCTCATAGGGGAGCACGTATACAAAATTTGAAGAAAATCGGTCAAACCGTTTTTAATTTAGAGTTAAGTATTGAGAAAACCTATAAAAAGTTGTTGGGCCCCAATGGGTTAATGCAAGTCAATAAAATTTTTTTGTGGGTTTTCTTTTTAGCCAAAGCAGAATTTCATAAAAAAATTTGAAGTCAATCGGTCAAACCGTTTTCATTTTAGAACAAAGAAGTTTAAATACTTGCACCCCAACTTGGCGGTCCGTTAGAGCAAAATTTTTGGGTCACGATTTCTTTACGTACCCAAAAACCCCTATATACAAATTTTCATGAAAATCGGCTGGGTAGTTTAGGAGTCTATTCGCTACAAACAAGCAAACAAACAAACAAACAAATAAACAAACTTTCGCTTTTATATATATAGATTTTTAGAATAAGATTTCAAAAATTTGAGTGAAGCAGTTTTGCAAGCTAAATGAAAACTAAAACTATTGAAACTATTTTGAAAATTTTTCTAAATTTTTTAAAATTTTAACTAAGAATGTCAGCAACTATTTTAAAAGCAAATCATCCTAGCAATGATTTGATCAAGCGAACAACTATGTTAATTTAATTAAAACCAATAAGCTTTTGAGACTCACCCATGTAAAAAAAGTTGGAAACCTGGAACTACTTTAATTTTAAAAAAAAATCATAAATTTCGGTGTTAAAGGAGTATTAATAATATGAATGATTTGTTTATGTGTTTATGTAACCTTTATTCAAACCTCTTTCGATAAAATGTTTTACTACTATCTACTTCCAATTAGTGTATTCCTTTCTTTAACTTAATCCCAGGATGTTAAATATTTTTCTCTGGGGTAAAGCCTAATAAAATTCAAATTTTGCTTCATCTCTTTCTCTGCCCTTTAACTTCCCTTACACTATAGACTCCTACACTGTACAATTATTGGGAAACCCCTTCAAAATAATTATTTAAAGTCTAAAAAATAAATCAGTTCAGTTTTGTAGAGAAATATTTCCGTTTTTGTAGAGAATTATCCTGAAGCGCATAATAAATGTCCTCAATAATTAATACACCAAAGATTCCTAATTTATTTCTTCGGTTCATAGAATTTAATAAGAAGAAAAACAAAAAATTTATTCAAATTGATTCAATTGAAAATTGTTCGAAGATTTTTCGAATACCCTGTAATTCTATACTGAAAGTTATGATATATTATGGGATTTAGAAATTTATATTATGAAATTGTTTCCCTTTAAATATGTAATTTGATATAAACATATATAAGAGTACGTATATATATATATATATATATACATATATAAATGATTGCTTATATTTTATATTATATTTATGGTATTAAATACAGTTATTTTGATTTTTTTTTATTTTTGTTTTGATTTTTATTTACTGCAATAAGTCGCATTGGTAAAAACGTTTTTAAATCTTAACATGATAAAAATAAAATCATAGCAAATAGAGTCATGATTTTTTTTTTGTTTTTTATTATAAAAAGAATTTACTAGAGTTATTTTTTGATTGCTTCACTCTGCCTATTTTTTTTTTTTTGTTTTTTTTTTGTAATATTTGGTAATTTCTAAAATAGTTTAGGAATTTTGGTTTGGTTTGGTTTTAGATATGGGATGTGATGGGATAAACTAAATTGTAATTGGAAATTAATGGTATTTATTTTTATTATTTGTGGTAAAGGTAAATAAAATTTATGATGAAAAAAAAAAACCAAAACTAATATGATTTCGTTTTTATATCTGTAGATATATTTTTTAATGGGTTTTTTTTTTTTTTTTGGCTAGGATTAAATTGAATTAAGTTGAAATGAAGTTGGGCTGTTCTGAATGATTTTATGAGTTAATATTAAAGGAATTTATTGCAATTTAATTTTTTGTAAAAATGTTTGAGAATTTATTGGTTGAAATTTAATCATGTAACTACAGGGTTGATTGAAAGCATAAATATTGGGAAATTTTTATAGGTACAAATTTTCCGGAGGTCTTCAAAAAGTTGGAGTTGGAGTCGAAGTCGAAGTCAAGAATTTTGATTAACACTAATGTATATTGCTTAATGTGGAAGAACATAAGTAACTCCTTCGGTTATTTTAAAATTTAAAAAAAATACAAGCTGTAATTGAACGCGAACAATATAAAAAGCTCGAACTCGCTCCAATCTGTATTAATTAAGTATCTAAATAAATAAGCCAATTTGGTTGTACGGTTTATACATATATCCATAGAGAACCAATTACAGGAAACTCAAGGTTAAAAGAAGCATAGTTCATGTTCCATGGAATGTGGGAAACAACAACCAATAAGTTAGATGAAATAAAAAATAATGAAATAAAACATGCGGCTGGATAAGAAGGGCGTTTATATATACAATCCAGTCAAGCGTTAAAAGAACCAAGACGCTAAACCAAGCAGTAAACTCGAAACTCTAGCACGGCTATTTATCGCTATACCAGAGTACCTGCATGGGATTTTCTGGCAGCAAATTCAGGAGAAATAAGTTAGGTTTTAGTCTCTACGACTTGTCTTTGGGCTCTTTTATGATAAAACCTGTACACATGCCTTTCAATAGATTTCAATGCTTTCTTAAAAAAAAACAGAATCTGTAAAGCGATTTGATGATGAATAAACCCAAATGATTTTAAGGCAAGATTGAATTCCCAATCATTCAACAGAGGTTCCTATATTAAAAAAAAACACTGACTAAATAATAATCAACATATATGTATAATAAATCATTATTCTGTAAAATATTTATTCCATTAAAGTTTAACTAAAATGTATTTTAAAGTTATTTTGAAAATATCTTTAATCTGTTTTTTTGGTTTAAAAATTTAATATTTTCTATGTCACGGAATTTTTTGGTTTTTATTTTGTAAAAAACCACATTTAAAAGTTTGAACACCACATTTTGAATTTTTAATTTAATTTTTATTAAAATGTAGAAAAATTACAAAAAAACGATATTACATATTTAGTATTTTTTTTTTATGTAGAAATTTTAATACCTCTGAGGAAATTGTTGGTTAAAAATTTTCCAGTTTATGAATAACCAACAACAAAGCAATATTTTATTTTGGTTAATATGAATCTCTTTTCGCTTCCTTAATTTAATTCATTGCAAATTTACATAATATTAATACACAAAACAGTAGGTATTCCCAAAAAAAAAAAAACATTCGAAAATCCATTATTACGAGAAGTAATTTTCACGAATTATGATATTTTACGTTGCGAAATGCATTGGATTCTTAATTAGCAATAGAAAATACTATAAATCTCCAAATTCATCAATCGAGACTTGAGTTTAATTCTCACATGTATTCTGAAGTAGGCAGAAGTGCTCTTTAACATCTGGATAATTAAAGTAACTTTACAAAAACTTAACGCCTTCAAGTCCCCGCCAAATGTAGGAGCTGCTTGTCTTTTCTATAAATATCTTCTATATCGCAAGTCTAAATTGTGGAACAGATTGTTCTGATTTGTTTTCCCAATACTTATGATTTAGAAAAATTCTCTAAAAAAAATCAACTTATTCCTTCTGGGTTTTCTATTCGACACTTAATGTCTCATTGTTACTCTTCAGCTATTTTATGAAGAAATGTAATACGATTAGAAGTGAAGCATTCCTTCCCCTCTCAGCTTTGGCAGGGTTTTACTACCTAATTTTGTTTACATTATATTTTATATATTTACTTTTTATATTTGGTAACCAAGGAGATTTGAAAATAAATAAAATAAAGCCTACTGTAAAGTTTATTTTTCTTAACTTGATCTCCTCCATGTCTGTAAAAATATATTAGGTCAAAAATGGAGTAAAAGGCATATATATTAAGGCTGGAGCTCCCCAGTCGGCGCTGAGATAATGTTAATGCTCACTCCATTCATAGGCAAAGTTTGTAAATACCTTGTAGGGACGAGCACCTGCTCTAAAAAAATAAAACAATTAATAACTCTAAAGTTTTTCAACGTCGAAGAAGGAATGCCATGGATGACCATCTATACTGTATATGGAAATTTATTTCTTATGCGTACATTAAGATAATTGAACCATATTCCGTCCTATGTGTTCATGCAAATTTTTAAAGCTTCTTTTCTCAAATCCAATCTTCAAGACTAAACTGGAAATTTGTATCATAAGCTCCGAATCAGATTTAGATTTTTCCCAAAGTTGGGTTTAAAAGGGCGTGGTTTTCGTATATTTAAGTCACACCCTCCCAAAAAGAACTGCGCTTCAATTAGGCAATCTAACTACCAATCCTTAAAATGCGGTAACTCAGTATACCACTGGGGCCATACAGTTTTTTAATATACTTCGATATCAAGACAATAAAATTTTTAAATGGTATTCTAAGAAAAAAGTTTACTACTTCATCTCCTAGAATTCCGTTGAGTCATAACCCATAATTGCTAAAAATAATTATTTTAATTCATTAATTAACCCCAAAAAATTTGATTTTTACAATACAATACCATTTATAATACAATATACTTTTGCCGCAACACATGCCATTAAACTCTTTAAAAAAGTCCAATAACTTTTAAGGGCATTATATTATTATTATAAAAATGTTGTCGGTTATGTCCTTTTTTAACTATACTAAAAAAAAATTATAACAACAAAAAATTTGTTAACAGTGGTTTTATCATATTAGTTTTCAATGTTCATTTTGTCTAACTGTACAATTGGGTGAGAAAATAGGAAGTAACAAGAGGTGGATATTCCGTTGTTAAATTTTGTACAATTTTAATAATTTTTTTTTTCATAAACTTATGAAACAGTGCTAAAGGGTAACAGCCAATACACACCTCTGTGGAGATAGTTAAAAACCAAGTGTTGAAGAAAATCAAGAATCTTAGAATAGCACATTTTCAAAACTACACAATATTTCATACAAAACAGCACAATTTAGGAAACCTCTTAAGAATATTCAATATTTTAAAGAAACAAAACGTCATATTCTAATCATTTGTTGTTAAAGTAGTTGTCAAACGGTTGTATAGGAAATTTGTAAGCGAAAGTATATATACAGAATGCCGGTTTATGACTGTCAAATGCAATTGTTGTCGACCTGTATATTACATTATCGATTATAGCCTAAGTTACTGGATTTTAAAAAGTAATAAATTTTCAATTTTAACGTTCTAATAATCCTTGAATTGGGAAGCTGGTAATTAATACTGGTAAATTCGTTTATGTACGACTTAATTAAATTTAAGAAGAATATTAACATCTTTCTTCTCAATACCCCTCCAAATTTTCCCAATCCCTCAGAATCATAAATTCACCTCCCCAGAATCCCAAAATCCTTCTATATTCCCATTCCTGTAACCAAACTGTACATTAGTATCAGAAGTTCCTTCCCAAAGTTTTGTTCAAAAGGGTGTGCTTTTGGTGCGTTAAAGTCGCACACTACCCAATGAAATACCGCACAGTTTCAATGCGTGGCTTTCGAGTGTTCCATTCCTTCGTACAAAAAAAAAAAAAATAAAACCGATTCTCAAGGATCTAACCCCCTCTTCTACTCAAACTTTTTAGTTTTCTTCAATTTTAAGAACCCCGTTAGAATTTGAGAAAAGCCTTTAACGTATGTAAAAATATACTCTTGGGGCCTTAAATTTTGGTAAATTAAAGTACTATACGGCAACCCTTTATATTTGTTTTGTATATATTGGTAAAGCCAACAGCTGTCTTATACCGTTTTAAGATTGAAAACATACCAGCTAGAACTCTTCTTATATCAATTTAAAAAAATGGCTTTCTTGACTTTGGGGGGCTCTTCAAACTCCTTAGGGGGTGGGATTGCAAAAAATAATTCTTGCATGAAATAAATATTTTTGGCATATTATATTCTTTTGGAGTTAAAATTTCGATTCTTTTATTTCATGTGGTGTGGAAATTTTTGTAACATATGGACCGACTGATGGACGGACGGGCAGAGTAAACATTTTTTTGAAAACGTGCTAAAAATACACGAAAAAGTTTATGCATTATTAGAAAACAGAACAGTAAAGATATAAACGGTTTTATATGACGTAGCACTAAAACTGTTACAAAATTTTTAAACTATAAAGAATAATCAAAAAAAAAAAAAAATTAAAAACTAGACTGAAAAAAAACAACAAAAACTTGACAACTCCCCACGAACATTTTTTGTCATTATATGGTTATTTTATCGTTAAAATGAAAAATCCACCACTATATAAGTACAATATTATAACTATGTTAAAATGGTCAAAAAACTTTCGTGAACTTTTTTTTTAATTTTATTTTTTATTTTTAATTTTTCAAAAACTAAAAAAAAAAAACTAAATTATTTATATGTAACCTGCGGCGTAACATGCACGCTTACTCTATGACGCTACTATGTATATAACATGTATAAAATAATATTATGTATTTTGTTGAATTTTTAATGTAGGTAGGTAGGTACACATAACCATTCATATTCTACCTAGGTATACATACCTATGTATAATATTATAAAAGTGACGTTTTATTATTAATATTATGTTAAAATTTTACATTGAAATAAATTTTAATTTTAATTATACAGTTTTAATGTTTTTTTAAAGTAAATTTTTTCAACTACCAAAAACAAATTCGAAAAATTTTTTTAAAATTTAAAACTTTAAACAAATGTTAAATTTATTAATAATATTTTTTTAAAATTATTTTGAATTATATAAAAATATATATTATTCTATCTATTGTGAATTTTGAATTAAAGTGAACTTGATGAAGTATTGTGAATTTATGAATTAAAATTAGGGGAATGTCCTTTTAAAAAGATGGTCGGAAAAGTATGACGGGAAAGAAAAATATGAAGGTTGAGAAGAGTTGCGGGGTAGGTTAGAAACGAATTTATATAGCTGCGAATTTTATAATGGTATGTTGCATTCAGATGCATAATTCCAGCTGTTTTCGCAATAAATGAGTTTCCATAACCAGATTTTAACCAACTAGGAATTTTCACTGTTGAAATGGGATGAGAACTTGAGGTCTCCCTGGTGTTACATTGGAATTGTTTAAACGGAGGCATTATTGATTTTAATTCAATAGAGTATTTATATATGCTCCCTACAAAATATCTATAAAAAAGAATTAAAGCTCCTATATTTCGAATAGTGTTAAGAGGATTGAAGGTAGTTTAAGCCGAGGGGTTGCCAATTAGACGAATGGCGCGATTTTGGATTTTATAAATGTAACTTAGTGTAGTCTGGAGAGCTCCAGCCCATATGTGAAAAATATTGTCCATTTTAGGTTGTATATAGGCTTTATAGAAATTGGACAAATCAGGGGGAGAAAAAGATCCTTTACATTGAGAGAGAAAACCAAATATTTGGCAGCGTTACATAAAAAATTTAAATATATTCGTAATCAAAGTCACGTGCTAAGTCGATTCCGCAATGTCCGTGCATCCGACCGGACGCCGATGAACTCAAAAAATAATGAAACTATTTAATGCAATATTTACCGTGGGTTACTAATGACGAAATAAAACCGGGCAAAAGAAAAACAAAACAAGAATATCTCTCTGAAATAAATGAAAATAGAATCTTCAAATATGATACGGTAAAGTAATTCGAGTACTATTAACACGCCTCTCAAGACCAAATAAGCATAATTTCAAAATTAATAAAGATGAAATTTGTTACAAAGATGTTCGATTTTATATCCTTCATATTTTTGAATTTTTATATTAAATTGAAATAGTGCCTCTAATAGCTGCCACATATCTCTCTCAACCTAACTTTTAAATTTTCGAGATTAATAAGTATGGAAATTGATTTTTAGGTGTAGAATATTGTTAAGTCAGTTGCACTGTACAAGGCTTTTTATCAAAAAAATTATCTTCAAACCAGTAAAATGTAGCTTATATATTTAGTAATAGCTAAGCTCTTAAAAAAAGTTAAGTAAAAAAAACATTAAAGAATAAAAATATTGAAATTTATTCAAAGACAAAGTTTACTAATTTTCATAACAATAAACTTGATATGGCACTCGATATGACTCTATGTGGCTCAGTTTTGTTCAACCAAATGCAATTCTTGCTACATTCTAAATTATTTAATAACTATTATAAAAATTATGACTAAAACGTACTTACATTTTATTTTAGTCTAAAATAAAATAAAAAAAAAATATTTTTTTTCAATATAAAATTCTATTTAAGTAAAACTGGCCTCCTAAAACGTAAAAAATTGATGGTAGATCTTGGGAATTTATTTCTGTTTTAATGTAAAAGTAATTTGCTGGTATAAGAAATACATTCTTTTAATACTTTTAAAATTTTAACCTTATTATATTGAAAATTTTACATTAACCAAAAATTGATAGTAGATCATTTGCATTTAAAGGTGTTTTAATATAAAAGTAAACTGCTGGACTAAGGTTAACGGAAAGAAGAACTGTTTCTAATTTATAAACAATATTTTAGAATATTTAAGGAAAATTTAAATCTATTTTTACACTTTAAATTTTCTAAACTATTCTAAAATGTTTAATCTATCTCCAAAAATGTATGGGCTGGCTCTTGATGGAAACTGATGGTCTATATAATTCTTAAATCACTCGATACCTTTACACCAAACAATTCTAATATTGAGATTTCACAGTGTGATAAACTGAAAAATAAACTAATCAGGTGTCTTTTACATTTTTATCATATTATATGCTTTTATGTCAAGTTTATATAAAAGTGTATAATATGAAAGGCTAAAAAATTAACACATAGACACCGGGGAGTTAATATTAAAGTATATAAAAAAGTTATTAATTAAAAATTTTTAGAGATAACCTTTTTTGATTAAAACAACCAATAGTTTATTTTTTTTTAAACTTAATTTTATTAAATATAATTTTTATATAGTTATATAAATATATTATATGTATATAATATATTATTTATATTTTATTATATAATATACACATACATATATCAATTTTAATATATATAAATGCATACATAATATAAATACATGTTCATAATATAAGTGTATATAAGTATATTATAATATATTTAAATATAATTCAATATTTAAAAATATCTTTCATATTTATTTATATATTTATTACGTACATATAATATGTATGTATATATATATATACATTTATATAAATATACTAAATAAAATATTGCTAAAATATCTTTTTTTTTCATTTTATTTTAATCATAATATTAATTCTTTAATTTTTTTTTTTAAACATTTAGGGTTAAGTTTGATCTAAAATATTTACAAAAAATATATATATATATATATTTATATATTATGTATTTGATTTAAATTTTTTTATTATTTTTAACAATAATTTTAAATATTATATTTTGTTTTATTTTTTATTTTAGTTTTGATTTTATTTTTGTTTTTCATTTTTCTTGTTTTTTTTTTTTACAATTAGTAGATATGAAATTTGAAATTTGATAAAATTTATTTTTGATTTTGTTGTTTTTTTTTTTGTTTTTATATTTAGTTAAAAATTTTGTTTTTTTTTCTTATTATTAATTCTTTTTTTTTTGTAGTTTCATTCGCCTAGAATTTTGGTAGATGGGGTTCCGAATATTTTAAAATTTCATAAATTGGTTGAGCGGAAGCCAAATTTTGGAAAAATATTCATTTGCAAAATGATGTTGGAAGTTTTACTAACTAAGAAAAGAATTTAGGGGAGGTTCAAAGGAGCAACTATAATGTTTTAAACCTTTCATAAACTTTAGATTATTATGGAAAAGAGTGTATTATATTAAGTATTCATTCATGAATCACTCTTTGCATTGACTAATAACTTAAACATACCATTTTTTGAAAAACTATGTGGAAGGATTTTAATTTATTTTGAAATTTATATTTATAATAAGGTGGGGTCGCGAGAATCAATTTTTTTTGACTTTCAACTTGAGTCGCTTTGAATCAACCATCGGTGTCGGGGAAAACAATTTTTTGTTGATATAAGTCGTCTGAGTCGACTTTGAAATTCAATTACATTTTTGTGTTTGGCTTTATATTATGGCATTATTCTCTTATTGGCTTTGTTTGTTGCTAGTTGTGTTTAAAACTTTAAAGAAAATTAAAATGAGTCATAATTTAGAAAGGTAAGTAAAAGATTTAAATAATTTATATAAATATGAAAATTTTTATTTATTATTTTCAGAAAAAAATGTTTCAGCAACAGGAAACCATTAGAAAAGTTAATTAGTTTAATGGAAGCTAACGCACTAATTCGCAAAGGAATTTCCAAAAAAAAAAAAAACGATTCGGAGGAAAAGCGGTAAAAATTTAACTTCTTCCGAACAGTTTTCAGAAATTTTAGCCGTTTTGGGCAAATTAATTTTTCAAATATATTCAGAAGTTCCGTCAAAATTTCGGAAATTGTAGACCAACCAACCGCTACATTATAATCATTAGCAATACTTAATTGGTAGCTTCCTTGGGCGCAAAATCTTAGCAAACACACGAATTTAACTATTGGTGGAATAGATGAAGTTCTTAAACCTCTTAATTTTGGTTCTATATCCCTTAATAAATTAATAAAAACTAGCTGGGTAATCTAAAGTTCCTTTTGAATCAAAAATTTTAATATTAAGTACATACACATTTTTTTTTTTCAAAATAAAAACTTACAAAACCAAAGGATTTGAAAAGTCCCTTAAACGCCTTCTCATATTAAACAACCACAAAAAACAAAATTTTTCGTTTAAATTATTGTTGTCAAAAAATCAAAATTGAAAAAACTTGATTCAATTAATTGAAACTAATTCAATTGACTTAGCCGACACCGGGAAATTTTTGAGTTAAATTGAAAAATGTCAAAATAATCCCCCGCCTGTTAGATGTAAATCAATGGTTCAGTAAAATGCAATTTATAAATAATTGCTGTGGAAGAATATACAGTTTTAAAGCACCTTGAAGTATTCCAGTTCTTTAAAACTGATCTGAAGTATTCCAGTTTTTAAATGGTTATGGGGTACATTATCAACCCTGCATACGATTAGTATCACAAAAGTGATAATTGGCTATTCTTGAAGGCTCAAAAGTGATATTGACATGGGGTACTTAAATGTCTTTAGAAATTAAATGTTCTTAGAAATTCACAAAGCTATCATTGTTATATTTTAGTTATACGTAATCTGTAAGAAGAGGTACATTGAAAATATTTCAAAAATATTAATTAAGAATTTAATATATGTATATTTAATAAATTTTTAAGTGTCCCTGACATCGTTAATGTGTTTGCGACGTCGTGAATACAATGTCGCATGATCGTAAATGTAAACTACAAAAATTAATTGTCTCATGATCGAAAATTCATTTTACATTGTGTTCGAGACCCATTTTCACGACGCGTGTTGTAAAATTGAGTATCGAAATTTTTTTGGATACACAAATAAAAAAATTAGAAGTTATTTGAACTTTAAGGTTTTAATTTGAATTTTGTGAAGTCCAAGTACGAATCCAGTTGAATTTTTTTTTATAAGTGTGGTGAAGTTCCACCACCACAAAAACAAAAAAAAACCATGGAAGAAAAGTAAATAAATATATATTTTTCAAAGATTGTTTCTGTAGAAAAAATTTAAATTTTTGACATTTCATTTTGACGCAATCGGAATTGTAAACAAAATACATTGTATTTTCGACACAATGTGTCAAGAAATTTTACATTGTGTTATTTTCACATTGTATCAGGTTGAAGTTTCATTTACGATGTCACCCTGTATTAAAAATATTATGAAATCATTAATATGTGGAACCATTTAGGATTTTTTAATTACAAAAAAATAGAATTAATAATATTAAAAAAAAAACAATTTAAATTAAGATTTATTATATAATATATATATATCTTATAAATACTTTTTAATTAATAATTTACAAAAAAAAAAAAAAAAGTTATAAAATTAAAAAATAATATTTTGTTTAATAATATTTTACAGAGTTTTATATAAATTTTAAAGTTTATGGCATTGATGTTTAATTTTTTTAATTTATTTTATTAAATTTTTTTTAATAAATTTTTTTTTATTTTTTATATTTTGAATATTTTGTTTTTTTTTTTTTTTTTTTTTTTATATACTTATAAAATAATTTAATAAACATCACAATTCTATTACAAATATATATAATTAATATTTAATTAATAATATTTTATATTATATAAATATATAATATTATATATAGATATATATATAAATGTTTTTATATAAAAAAGAATTTGTTTTTTTTTTTTTAATTTTGTTTTTTTAATTAAAATATATATTAATAAAATTTTTGTTGTTTTTTTTTTTAGAAAAAGACTTAATATCTATTAGATTTTGTGGTTTATTTTTCCTTCATAAATATATATGTATATAAGTATATGTTTTATGGACATGTTTCACTTAATTTATTTTTTTTGTTGTGTTTTTTTTTTTTTTTAATTTTTGCTTTTGTTTGGAATTAATATAATTAATACAAATTTAATTATTTAATTTAATTGTTTTTTTTTTTGACTGTTTAATTAAGTAAATAGTATTTAAAAAAAAAAAAAAACCCAAATTAAATTATAATTAAATTTATATTTAAATTTATAGTTATATTAAAAAATATAAAATTTAATTATAGAATTTTGGAATAGTGTTGATACTATAACTATGATATTTTGAAAAAATAATAGTTAAATTTATAATTTGATTAAAAAAATTCTAATGTGTTAACAATGTATTCAACTAATAAGATTATTTAATATTTGTAAAATATATTTTAAAAACGAGGAAGAGTGTAGTAGAGTAGACTGTGTCAACTCTGGGATACCCGTATGACCGTAACATATACATTATATCATCCGGTTAATTACTTTTGGCTTTATTAAGTATAGTGGAATACTCATATAAAATAAGGAGTTGTATGGCAGCTACTCGAATCCTCTGTCGTAGACCAACCAAATTTTGCAGAAACTTTAGCCATTACACTAAACAATTTTTGGCAAAAATTCAGACACCCAGCTTCATTAGGTGGAGAGTAATGCTCATATAAAATAAGGAGTTGTATGGCAGCTACTCGAACCCACTCCACCAGACCAACAAATTTTGCAGAAACTTTGGCCATAAAACTAAACTACTTTTGGCAAAATTTCAGACACGCAGCTGTAATAGGTACAGAGTAATACTCATATAAAAAAAGAAGTTGTATGGCAGCTACCCGAACCCATGGACCAAAATGGCTGGATTTAAATAGCGATGACGGCTATTGCAAAAAAACGAATTTGCGAAAATTTCAAGATCCTAGCTCCTTTAGTTTTTGAGTTATCGTGTGGACGGACAGACGGACGGACAGACGGACGGACATACATAGCTAAATCGATTTATTTTTCGATTCTGATCCGATCCATACACTTGAGTCTATATCTACCCCCCCTCCTTCTCTGCGTCACAAACGTAATGGCAAATTTATTATACCCTTTGACTATATAGTCATACGAGTATAATAAGGGTTGGTATCATCCCTAAATGGTTTTAGTTTATATTGTAGTATTAAAAGTTTTTATTTGAGGATAATTTATTATTGATGAATGATAGATTATAATATCGAAAACCAAATAAATGTTTTTTTACACTTTTATTGGTGTTTTAAATAAACCCCCCTAAAAAAAATTACTACTTTAAAGGAAATAGATGAAGATACAAGGACGTGGCCAAGCTCTATACATTAACTTATAACCAATTTGAATTGAATATAACACAGTGTTTGTATTAGACATCTGCACAAATGTATTCAAAAGCGCTTTCAAAACATTCTATAATAAGTAAAACTTTTTATATTCTGTATTGAAAGCTTTCAAACCAAATGCATACAATATAAAATTATTATAGAATATAGTAAATGAAATGCAAAATTATTGTAGAATAGAATGAATATGTATTTGTTTAATTTTGTGTATACGAAAATAGAGTATTTATAGTATTTTCATTTATATACCGAGTACACTAAAAATTGAAATATGTAGTATGTATATCCAGTATGACCACGCAACACCTGGGTCAGAACGGTCTTAGCAAAGTTCCGGCAGCAGAGTTGGGCAGAAGTCAGGCGAATAGCGCTAGATCGAGATAGATGGAAAGAGTTTGTTTCCGCCCTATGCTCCGACAGGAGTGGCATTTATTGAAAATACGTGTATTATAGAGTTTATAGTTGTATCTGTAATTTTATTCTTACTTGTAATTGTAATCTCTAATTATTATTCGTGTTTTGAAATAAATGTAAAGGAAGAAAAAAAAAAAAAAAAAATATCCAGTATGTACTATATCAATATGTAATTTGTAGCTTTTCACTGCTTTGTTTGTTTTTTTATCTTCTTTCTGTTCTTTTTTTTTCTTTTTCTTTTTCATTGTATTTAGAGAGAGAGATTTCATTGTATTTTCAAAACATCAAAGTATTTACGAAAGCCAAGCTTTTCAATATTCTTATTTGAAATATAACGAATAGTATAAATATAGTTAAGTTGTATAAATATAGTTTGAGTATTATTTAAAGCTTTTAGAACGAAGGTATAGAATTAGAATACAGTATTTGAATACAGTCAATAATTATTTATAATTAAAAAGGAATATATATTTGTGCAGATCTCTAGTTCGTATATGACATTATGTCTTACCACAATGATAAACAGAGCTTCGAAATTCCAATATTTTCAGTATTTTGGTAGTTAAGTTACTTCTTTATTTATTTCCGCTATTTATTATGCCACCAGTATTATTATTGGAAAAATATTTAGTAAATCAGTATTATAAAATATAACAGTTTCTTACTTATGCTTATTAAATTTCATTATAAAAAATTTTAAAAAAATATTCTGATTAGTACTACTGTTTGATACTAGTAGTACTGGTAAGTACAGGCAGGTACTGCTAGTACTCATAAATACTGGTAGTACAAGTTAAGTGAGTAGGTGAGTAGACTATGGTTATAAGTACTGGTAAATACTGGTAGTAATAGTTAAATATTGGTAAGTACTGATAAAATACTGTTTAGTCCTGCTAAGTAGTGGTAATATACTGTTTAGTCCTGCTAAGTAGTGGTAATATACTGTTTAATGCTAGTAAGTACTTGTAATATGCTATTTAAAGCTGGCAAGTACTGGTAATATACAGTTTAGTGCTGGTAAGTACTGTTAAGTACTGGTAAAGTAATGATAACTTCCAGTATAAATATTGTTTCTGGTAAGCAGTTGTACTTGAAAAACGCCAGCTTTGGTGTTAAAAATCATGTATTTTTCTTTAACATTGATGTAGTTGCATGAAATGCAATTGATCCTTCTTGATATTTAAATTTTTAATAGCTTCCAAGAGTTTCAATGAAAAAAGTTTCATGGCGTAATGTCCAATAAACTTTAATCATACAAAAAAACTCATTTTGGCACAGTTTGAATACTATAATTAAATTATTAGGGATAAAATGAGTAATGAATAAACTTATCCCTTGCATATCGAGCTATTTTAAATCCTTTTGTCTATTATGGCCATATAAACTAAAACTTTCTACCCAGCCAACAAAAAACCTAACAGTTTTACGATAAAATAATAGAAGCATCTGTGATCAAAGTCTTTTCTGAATACAAAATATTACTAATCACTTGAACAGATAACGTTTCAATCCCTTCGTTACCTTCTAACTTTGTTATAAAATAAATTATTAGTTGAATAAAATGTCTATATAACACATTATTATTATTTAAGTATTTATGGTGCCTATTATATGTATTGATTTATATAAAAAAAACAAATACAAACAAAAAACAAAAAACAAAAAAGTTCTTAAAGAACATAAAAGCAAAATTATATTAAAATTATTATGGCATATCTTTTTTTTTTTTATTAAATTTTATATTCACTTAAAAAAAAAAACTAAATTGTATAAAACATTTTAAACTTTTATTTAATTTTTCATATAATATTAATTCTGTATATGTATGTTTTACTGTATGTTTTTAAAATTTTTATGTGTTATGTATATTTTATTTTATTTTTATTTTGTAATAATTTTGTTTTTTTTTTTTTTTTTTATTTTTTTTATGTTTTATTTAAAAAAAAATCTTTGGCAATAAAAATGTTTTTTTTTTTTTTTTAAACTTGTTTTGTTTTTTTTTTATTTCCCTTTAAAATGGTTTTTTTTTTACACTCATTTTTTTTTTTAATATTCGATATGTATCGTAACTATCATAAATATAACATCAGTACAGAGATATAAGAGTTAAATTGATTAATTTTTTATTTTTTTTTTTTATTTTTATGTTTATTTTATTTTTATACTTTTTTTTTTATTTAATTTTTAATTTTATAATTCAGGTATTTTTTTTTTTTACATAATTTTTTTAATTGTAAAGATATTTATGATACGTTTCGAATTGATTTTCGAAAAATTTTGCTAATACAATGTGTTTCCGAAACTTATAACAAAAACACTTTCTACCTATGTACGTGGACCTGATCTATATAAGAACGTATGATGTATGAAGTATGAAACGTCATAAGATGATATGTTGAAGGTTATTTTAATTAAGACGCTGGCAATTTCATATAATTGTAAAGAAAAATAAATTCGAAATCGAAATTTTTATATCGGCAACCTAATTTTGACAAGCGCTGAAAATTACGCTCTTATTTAGGTAACCCAATAAGTCTTTTTTAACGGTGACTTTTGTTATCATAAAAATATTCTAAAAATTGATATGTAAATTATTATAATTATAAAATTTTTCAAATAAAATTTATATTAAAAATTTAAAAATCTCGATATGTCGAAAGTGAATATTTGGACTTAGTTCATTTTTAAATAATAAGAATTAAAATTAGGTGGTTTTAAAAATTTATAATTTCCGAAATCTGTATATAATTATAATAAATAAGCAGGACAAATTATTAAGCCCCTGTCAAGAGTGACACCACCAAAATCTCAAAGAAGAACCAAATCAATTTAAAGAAACTTACGAAATTAGATTAAAATTAGCTTAACTATTACTGAATAGCAATTTTTTATTAATTGAATTAAGAAATAGACAAGAAAGTTTTTATGAACGGCGTTTTTTGTAATATGGATTTGTATAATCGTTTTTTTATTTTTATAAGCTTTTGCAGTTTAAATAATCTATCAGGACTAAAATCTCTTTAGGAATTTTAAATTGATATTAGTAAAAAAAAAGTTTATTTGAATATGCGAAGCTGATGGACGTATTTGATTCTATTTTTAATAATTTAATAGAATTTAAATCTTCGAAAAATCTGTTGTGTAGACACATGCAAGAACCAGTTATAACTATTAAATTTTTAAAAAGATTTTATATCGCAATCCGACATTTGGCGAATCCGAGACTAAATAATCCGACTCTTAACAAATTTCTAATTTTTAAAACGCTTTTGTACAGTAATAACTGTTTATTATCTTTTTATTAGCAGTATAACCGTATACATGTAACTGTAAACAAGCATAAAATAGGTTTAAATCAAGATACTTATTATACACAGGATCAAACGTGTAAAAATATTTTTTTTACAAGTATCATGCAATAATTTTTATTATAAAGAACGTATCACAAATAACTCTATTATCAGTTTAAAATATTATTTTTTTATTTTAATTTTTTTTTTTTAAATTTTTTTATTCAATTCGTTTACATTTAATTTTATATATTTTAATTTTAATTTATATTTTTTATATATTTTTTTTTTTATTATAAATTACCGGAAAATGTCAATTAATTTCACGTATAATAAAAAAATTTATTTTTTTTTTTTAATATGAATTATATATACATTTCATTTTAATATATATATATTTTTTTATGTACATATATATTTCATTTTAAAAAAAAACTTTTTTATATAATTCAATTTTAATTCGTAAACTTTGTTATTTTGTAGGTGAAATATAGATTATAATATAGGGTTTCATTCAGAAATCTCGCAAATTAAAATTTTGTGTGTCAAAATAGCGCGTTTTAAAAAATCTCGTGTCTTTAATTGTCCTGTATTAAAATCTTGTATCTTTAATCTGTTATGTAATAAAATTCTACAAAAATTCTAATATATATGTATATTAATGTAATATTGTAATGTTTTAGTGTTTCTTTATATCCTATCTACAATGACGCTCTCGTTTCGCTCTCGTTTCGCTCTCATTACGTAGTCGACAAAGGTGTGTCCACAATGAAATGTACATGACAGCGTTTTTTGAAATTGATTTTTTTACAAATTTCATGAATTAAAAAATATTCAATAGTTTATTTTTATATTTTAACCCTAAATAGAAAAACAAATTAATAATTTAACTAATTTTTTTCATTCTAACAACATATTTTTTTATTTTGCCAATATACCATTAAATTATTTGACATTTAAACACGTAAAGAAAGCAAAAAAGTTAAAAGTTAAAAAACTTTTTTAATGGCTGCGTAATGGTTGCGTCAGGGTTACGTTTATTGCAGACATTTACATAAACTTCAATTCATTTAACTTAGTTTGACAGATAGCTTCGTGGAAAGAGCGAAACGAAAGCGTTCATTGTTGATAGGCAATTAAGTTTTTAAATTATATGGTATGTTGTTTAATGTTTGAGTTAGATTTTCCCGAACAACCTGAATTTTAAAGTAGAGTTCAGTCGTTAATAGTGTGACAGTCAGTTGTGTGACTGTCAGTTGTGCAACCGTCAATTGTGGAAGTGTCAGTTATTACCATGTTTCTTAAATAACAGTTAGTAGTTATACGCAAAACTGACGACTGCACTAATAATGTATACTGTATTTAACACACCTGTAAGATCTCGCCTAGTTAAGAATTTCAAATATTCACGTACTTAAATATTCTGGAAAAAGTGAATACCCGTATTGATTTTGAGTTAATTCTCCAAAACTCGTTCTGACTTTTTTTGAGCATGCTAGGTATATGAAAAACATGACTTCCTTAAAAATTCGTTTTGTCTAATTTCTCCGCGAAAACCCGAATGTTTCAGACAGAAGATGTTCAAATACGAGATTTGGATCCAAGAGATTTAAGGAATTATGAAATTTAAAAAAAATAAAAGATTTTTAAAATTACAAGATGTTGACAATCGACATTTTCATTCACGAGATTTTGATACGCTTCCTATTACATAAAATACATATGTACATATGTACTTACATAGCTATATATTAAGTGTTTCAATATTTCTTTAATAGTACTTTTATGATATAAAATAAATCTTTTTTTTATTTTTTGGCCGATTGATAAAAAAGAATTTTTCGTTCTATTTTTTTTTTTTACACTTTAATTTTAATAATTTTCTTTTGAGGTTTTCATTTTTTTTTTTTTTTATTTTTTAATTAACATTTAAGTTTTTAAAATTCAAATATACATTTATAATTTCATTTGCAATATTTTTGTTTTTTTTTTATTATTTTGAGTTGTAAAATATCCTTTTTTTTCATTTTTGTTTTTTTTTGTTTTATTTTGAATAAATTTCAATTTCAGTTATCCTTTTTCCTGTTTTATCAATTTAACATACAATTTGTTTTTTGTTTTTGTTGTTTTTATTTTCTTAATTGATAGAAATTGGAAGGATATGTAACGGTTTTTATTAATTTTTTATTTTTGCTTTTTTTTTATTTTTTGATATATTTAACGGAAAATTTCAATCAAATGGAAATTAATATATTGTATAGTTTTATTGAAGATTTTAAGGATATTAAAAATATTATAAGGATTTAATATTAAGTGATCAGGATGAATTTAATAATTAATATAAAAAACTTGGACTAAAAGAAATACAGTATATTGCAAATTGTAGCAACAGGTAAATTATTCTTTGATAACTAGGATTGTAGGAGCTATTCTTACTGAGGAAATTCTTACTGAGACAACATGATTTGAAACGAGGAAAAGTGTAGTAGAGTAGTTTGTGCCAACTCTGGGATACCCCTATGACCTTAATATGAACATTATATCATCCGGTTAATTACTTTTGGCAAAATGTTAGAAGCCCAGCTTTCGATTCTGATCCAATTCATACCTTTGAGTCTAAATCTCCCCCATTCTGACTTCCATTCGGGTATAAAAATGTAGGACTTTGTTCTTTTATAAAAGTTATAAAATTACGTGTTGTCGTGAAGCATTTTTAAAAGATTTGAAGTTCGAATCGAATAAATAGTTTTTTCATAGAGTATAAAACTCTGCACCTGGACAATTGTTAAAATCTATATATTTGGTAGGAATTCTAACGCAGGTGTTACTTAAGTTTTAAGTGTATAAAAAACGTTATGATTTAATTAGTGATTGCATTTTTTGATTATGTATTTTGTTTCGTTTTTTTCAGAATTAGAATTTAAAAACTTAGGAATTTTATGATAGAAAGACTCATCACAGAACAATACAGAACGAAGAACCAAAGTTATTTAATTTTATTTTGAAAGTTAGCCATCGATCATTCAGACACAAAGGTCATATGGAAATTCTATTCATATTCACGTTTTCACTTCAATGCACACTTGAATAAACAAAATTGCAGAATATGGGATTACCAAGGAACATGAAGTGACATTGACGAACCACTCAGATGCAGAGTGTTGTGTGGAATAACTTCGAAAAAGATCATTGGACCATATTTTTTCGAATACGATGAGCAAGTTGCGGTTAATGTGAATAGCATACAATATCGGGCAATGATTGAATGTTTTTTAAGGTCAAAGGTAGAGAATAAAACCAAATTGCGGTACCAACAAGATGAAACCACAGCTGAAATCTTTCGTTTAACTATGTCTCCTATTGGCGATCGAATAAAGGAGCGTTTTTCTGATCTTAACTGGCCACGGCGTTAGCCCGATATAATTGCTCCCGATTTTTTTTTACGAGTTACTAACAATTTTTTTTTACGAGTTACTAAATTACTTTTTTACGAGTAATTAATGATGTGCCCAATAAGCTAAGGATCATATAACAGCTTAAGGCTGATAACTGTGAAGAAATGAGGGCGGTGGCAAAATTTTATAAAAAATGCTCCAAAAATAGCACGTCAGGTCTAAGCAAACAATGGACACCATTTGAAAGATATTATCTTCAAAACATAATGGAAACATATTTCCAAACTATATTATAAATTTTAATAAATGCCAATGTTAAACAACATCATAATGCACGTTATTCATTAAATAAATCATAGCGTTACTTATGCGCCACTATAAAGTTGAATAACGGAATAATAGGCTGCTTAATTTAAAATCCATTTGTAAATGAAATTTTCTCTCATGATAATTATTTAAAAGTATAAAATCTTCAAATCCAATTTCTATCAAAAGTTATAAATAAGTTTTAATTCACTCACCTTAATCAAATTTTTAATAAAAATATAATCTAAATATTTTTTTTTTTTTAATTTTAATTTAAATTTATAATTTAATTAATTTTTTGGAATAATTCTAATAATATAGTAATTAATATTTATAATAATCATCATATTCATTTTTTTTTCATTCATTATAATTTTGTTTTTTTTTTTTTATATATAAAATAATTTGATTTCGATTTTATTTTAAAAACTATCATATATGATACAAGTACATAACTATAATATTCTAATGACTTAAATATGTAAAAGTTTTTAAAATGGTTTTTTTTTTTTTCTTGATATTAAAATTAATTTTCTTTATAACGATAATTTTCCTGTTTTCATCTTTACTTTTGAATTTAACTGTTTTTTTTTTAACTATTTTGGTTTTTTTTTTTTTTATAATTCTTAACTATGTATCTTAAAGATACAATTAATGTTTGATTTTGTGTTTTTTTTTTTTAATGTTTTTTTTTGATTTTTTTTTTATTTTAATTTTTTAAATATTTAAATATAAATTTAAAATTTGAGCTACCTCGTTGATATTGAAGTTGATTGAAGTTGAAGTTGACGATGTAAACTGTGACAAGTAGAAGAAATAGAAGATGACGTTGATGATGACGACAACGACGACGACGACGACAACGACAACGTACAACAACAACAATTCAGATGAATAAAACTATTATGTAACTTATTTGTTAATATTAGGAAGATACTATACATCATTAATAATGTTATTAAATTCATTCCATTACCAGTTGTTATCGATTTGACACCATTTGCTGCATTAGGTTGAAGGAAAAACGATAAAAATTTGGTTACAAAAATTTCCCTCAATGACATACCTTGAACTGGATCAGCCCTTGAATTACTTGCATATACTGTTTCACGTGATTCAAGTACTGGTGCTCTTTGTGGACGATCACCTTCAACACTTTCTTCATTACTACGCCAATATATTGATGATAATCTGGCAACACACTGGAAAAAAAAATTGGGAAAGGTAAAAAAGAAGAAATTTAATATATTGAATTTAAATTGAATGAAGTTTATGTATTTATTTATTTTTTTTACAAACAATCCCCTGCCACATTAAATGTGATAATCGATCCAACATTTCTTTTTCAAATCTGGTAAGTATATATATTTTATATTATAATAAGAGGTATTATGATATAAATTATAAATTATATTTTTATATTTTTATATTAGATATGATGCGACCAAAGGCTAGAAGTGTTCAAATGATTCAAATGATTTTTATAGCCCAAGTTAAATTATTAGTTTTAGTGATTTATATTAAGAGAATTATTCAAAAAAATGTGTCAGTAACATACTGAAAACGACGATAGGACAAAAGTTACGGAGTCAATCTCTTCCCGGGTAAATTGTAATTAAAAAAATTTAGTCAAAATTTCCTGGAAAGTGGCGCAAAACGACCGATTTGATTTGAATGTTTAATAACTTTTTAAATTTATTTATATTTTTTATTTTTATTTCGGAATTTTGTGAAGAAAACTTGGGGAATTGGAAATGGAACAGTACACAACAGAAATGCTATCAAAAATTACGAAAACTTATGAAAAATATAAAAAATCTAAGACCTTTCTACATGTTATTCAGGGTGGCGCAAACGACCGGTATGGTTTGAATGTTTTTTCAGTTAAAATTGATATTTCTTCAGTTATTGTTAAAATGGTACATTTAAAGTTAAATAAGGTTTAACTTACTCTCCATGGTATTTTTAACTTACTCTCCATAGCATTTATTTGGAGGCTTTTTTTTGAGTCATAAGTTTTAGAGGACCTATTTGCCTGTGTATATATATACCAACAAGTTAAAACAGATGCAAAAGGTACTACCTAAAAACTTAAACCGAATAGCGAATGATGTCTACGTTAATTCGAAAATCAAATAAGTTTTCAAACATTTATTGAATATGAACCCGAAAATCTCAAATTCAATATCGACTATGTGCCATTCAGCCGTTGATCTAAATGTGTAGGAGAGTACACTTTTGGCTTGTGGATTTTTCGTTAAAAATCTTTAGTGCAAAATATTTTACAATTTAGAATATAGTTTTGTTAAAATTCTATACCATCTTGTCGAGTTGCACTTTTGTACAATAACAAATGGATGAACAGACGGACTAAAATAAAGGGAGCATTGCTCCTCCTCTTTTGGGAATTGCAATTTTTTTTAAAAATGTTCATGCAATATATGAATAATTACATTCTATTTTTAATTCTCTATATTCACTTAAATAAGCAAAATGTTCTTAAATAAAATCTAACAATTATTTGAATTCATTGTGATTGACAAACTTATGTAGGTAGGTATTAACTTTATTATTAGAGTCAATAATAATATTATTCTATTTCTTTGTAAATTTCATTTTATAACTATGTGCTTTTATAATTATGTACATAATTTAATATTATTACAAAGCAATTAGAAATCGTATATTAAAATCTATTTTAAATAATTATACCAAAAATCTATATAATAAGATATAAAATTTAACTTTATATTATTTTAATTAACATCTTTAAAGAACAATAATTTATCAAGTTTACCTATTTTCAATTTACACTTTTACAATCAATTTAATTCTTACAAAATATATAAATATCTGCTTTTAATTATAAAATGTCTAACAAAAATTTTAACTTTTTACCAATAGATATACCTATAGTATACATTTAAAGATTAAATTTTATAAATCTATATTTACTTTTAATCAATCATCATTCATTTTAATTTAAATAATGAAAATATCTTAATTTTAACAACATGATTTTCCAAATAGGCTAAAATTAAAATTTTCTATTAAAATAAAATACATATACATTATATATATATGGGTACAAACAAATAAATTAAAAATGAAACAATTGTATATATTTATGTAATGTATAATATATATTATATATATAAATTTTAATTATTTCTAAGATACTAGAGGACGTTATTTTAGCCACAGTCCATTACAATAGTTATAACTATAGTTATAAAACAATTTGATTACACTAAAGTATAATACAATAAATATCCTTACATAAAATTAAAAAAAAAAAAAACAAAAAAAGGATATTTAAAGATAAGAAATAAGGATTTAAATGATTAAATCAAAACTATAATTTAATTGTTAAATGAAAATAAATTTTAATAAGAACAATCAATATCATTATTAATAATTTATCATCAGTAATAAGAAGGTTATCCACATTATTATATTTTGATTATTCCGAAAGCTTCTCCTTTTTGTAGAAGTTGGGGAAATTAAAATTATTTTATTAAATTTAATTTAAAATTAATTTAAAGTGTAAGAAAGTAGTTTAGTAATTAGGTGTAGACCCATCTGAACAATAGCCAAATTGATAATAACGCCATCAAAGAAATGGCTATAGTTTTTATACTGAAACCCCTTTTAGATTATATTTAATAGATGTGGCTTCCACTTTTTAACAGTTTAGACCGTAATATAAAAAGTGAATAATTAAAGAATAAGTTGTTAATTATAAGTTCAGTAGTTTTTTTTTGTAAAATATAAAAACTAGTGCTGAATAGTTCAATCTTGATGGGACTTTAGAGTTGTTGGGTATACTGTAATTGAAATTTATTATCAGATGTTTTCCAAATGTCTTTAGATAATATGATGAAACGCTTTATGGATCACTGTTGTTGATGTGCTTGCTATATTATTTTATTTTCGCTTCTTAAGCATCCTGTACTCTAACCATTGCAAATAAAATAACATTATGTATGTCTTTGCAGAAGTTTTTTTTTCAAAACTTCCTTTAATTCCAGTCCAGGGTTTTATAACACTCCCTATGTATGCCCTATGTTTGTGGCTAGAACTCTTCATAAAGGTTATTTGAAGAACCTTCCCTGTCGTTAACTCAAACAAATAGTATTACATCACATGACATAATGAGTAAAGCTTTAAGAACATCGTATTATGTACCTTAAGTAAAGTATATCCGCCAGATGCTCTATATGTCTGATTGAAGTGAAGAAAGGTAAACAAAAAATGTACCCGAGCCAACAAGCAACTATGATTCCACGATTAGTTAATTTTTCAACATGGAATTTGCCATACATATGTTTATACTTTGAACCTCTCGATAACCTAGAAATCCCATATCAAAATGAAAATTTTAGAATGTAAATAAAAATGTAAGCTTTAAGGTCAAAAGCATAATATAATTTCTATATAAAAAGCTCCAAAGTTGCTGTAAGATCTAATTATAACGCACTTATATAAAAATATTAAGAACATTTAATTAACATTCTAAATTATTTTAAAAAATGTAATCGAATCTATTAACAAAAGATTCGGGTAACGAATAGTATTCTCAAATATCTTTATCGGCTGGGTGGCACAGTGGTTAGGGTTCGAATCCCAGTGAAAGTGAAAAAACTTTTATCTGGTTTTCAACTCGACTCAGCTACCATTCGCCTTTGGGTTAAAATTAATGGCTCAATTAATAATTAATAATTATATATCTTTAATAAAAAATACATAAATATAACAATATAAACAAATACAAAATTTAAACAAATAATTCAATTAAATAATATAACTCACTGATATAGAATACCATATAACTCTAATACAAAATATTACAATATAAACAAAAATAGAACTGCATTTATTGAAAATCTAAGACATTTCTATATGTTATAAGACGTAGTACTATCTCATGTTTAAATTGTATGTGGAATTCATTTGATCAGTTCTAATATATGAATATATCTCCCCTGTTCCGACATGCACATATATAGTCAGGGTGTTTAGCTTATCACAGTGAACAGTTAGCACGTGCCGGCAAAAAGAAAAAAAAAAAAAAATAACGTGGACAATCGCAGTGCAACAACTACACGACAATAAACGATATTTACATTAAAGAAAATCTATTTCCAAAAATATTACCACAACTGTATAAAAAGAGGACATTATGTATATATGTATACATATTAAAGAACAAAAACTGTTTACAAAGTTAATGAAATATTTTAAACAGAAGCTACTTACATAATTCAGGTTATTTTAATTTAAATGACCAACCACCCTATACATATACGTATACATACCTATACTACCCAGTTCTATTATACTAATAAATGACTAACAAAAATATTGCTACTGTTTGTTGCTACCATTCATATTATGGTCTACATTTTATATTAAATAAATTATTTATAAGTATTTTCAATCTGTATACAAAAAAAATATAAAAATACAACTTTGATTTAATTTTTGAAGTATGTAACTCATTTGAATCTATTTAATTATATTAATTTTTGTTACCATTTAATTAATATACATATATGCATATGTATATATAAGTATAATAATATTATAATATTATGTACATAAAAATTAAAGGTATTTCTTAGAATACATAAAATAACTAATGCATGTTTTTATTATAGGACATAGGTATTATGTATATATTTATAGTAATTTTATACAATAATAACATAATAATTGTTATACATACATAGGTATATGTTATATGTTTTATACATCTTAATTAAATCAAATTTATAACTAAAACTGATTTTGAATATTCTATTTAATATTAAAATTTCTAGTTGGTAGTTTATATGTTATATATATGAAATTTAATATTAAAATTATTTCTATATTATGATTATTATTTGATTTTGTCAAAATTAATACAGTGGTATGCAAAAATATTCGTTAATTCAACTGTTATTATTTTTTTTCTGAGCAAATTAAAACTGTTTAAAAATTTTAAAAAAGTTATTTAAGATAAAGTATTTACATTCACCATTTTGACATTGATTGTGCCATTTAGAAGAATTCAAAAACCGAATACCGAAAGAAATAATACTAATGTAATGGCGAATTAATTGACTTAATCAAATACACAGAGTTGCAAAAGAATTTAATAGAATAAATCAAACAATCTGTTGTATTCAAGTTTACTGCGCAGCAGTTGCGCCACTATAACAGATATGAATGAGTTACTTGTTATCTAGAACCATGGTCGTGTGTACTTGTAAAATTTTCAGATTTTTTAACTTTGGCAATAGGAAAAAAAAGGTTATAAATATATGACGGTAAAACCTCTGTAATACATCAAATATGGTATCAAGACATGTTATAAGCCGTAATATGTCTTCAGTTCCCCTACATTTATATTATTTATTTACCTACATGCGCTTTGATTTACAGATACACAATATGGAGACCTCTGCAGAATAGGCATGTTCCAAGCAAAATAATCAACATAACTAAGATCATGATCGTCAACGTTGAGCTTTCAATATTACACATTGAAAGCAGTTTTGAAAGGAACAAATGAGAGATCGACGTATGACAAATATCTAGAAAACCTAGACTTCGCAGACGAGATATTTCTTATGTCCAATAACCCAGAAGATCTAAATCTACACAATCTAAATAACCCACAATCTAAATTAAAACATCTATAATTAACATCCTGTGAAATTAATCTAGAGAGATTAATATAAGTTCGATTAAAGTTATATATTTACCAATCCAATTAGATAACCGAACCCTTGAATGTACAACTAGTTTCTGTTAACTAAAATGTACAACACAAAATTGATAAAACAGCTTATGGTTATTGATATCGCCCTATAAGGAACAGTCCCAATATCAAGATGAAGCAAACTGATATCTAATATTAAATTCGTGGGTAAAATATATATTAACATATGGCTGCGAATCATAATTGCTTCCTAATTCCATTAAGAATAAATTACAAGTTTTCAGAAACAAACATCTAATAATAAAATTGAGAAAATTCCTGCCGAACAGAATAAGAAATGGTCACTAACAAACGCAAAACCAATAGTGAAGCAAATCATTAAAATAAAATGAAAGTGGATTGGACATACACTAAGGTAAAATGTAAAATGCATAAGAAGAATGGCGCTAACTTTGAATCCTCTTAACGGATCCAGTTGAAGAAGTAAACCCAGAACAATGTGGAGAAGGACGGTGCTGCATAAATTAAATAGACACGAAATATCTTGAAATGAAAAAGTAAAAAAGGCTTAATCAAAATAATCGCTAATTCCGCAAAAAAAAATTGCAATTTGTACTTCTTAAAACCACATCCTTTCACTTATTTCTCAAATTCAAAAAATCAATCCAATTTAGCTTATATAAATCTGATTAATTTTAAGGGAGCCACAGTACCATTTAACCGTATACTAATAATATGAATTAGCACATTTTTAATACACAAAATCATATAAGATCTATTTGAATGTTTTAGTTTTATTTCGAATAAAACGAAAATGTTAATGTACAAAATGCATAGTAAAATCCTTTTAAAAGCTTCTTATACCTAAAATATACACATTTAATTTCTTTGATGAAATCCCTAACATCTAAAAACAGTATAGAAAATAACTACTATATTCCTTAGATAGATAATAGATATATAGTGATATATAAGACATTTAAATCAAGGCACGTAAGAATATTGTATAAGTATATATATATATATAGTATATACCTAAGTATTAAGTACACCTTACAAAATGCATTGATATTAAATAAGAAAATCCTCTTTAATAATAAGATTCAATGTAATTCTATATAATCACATTTCTATAGCGGAAAAAACTATCTCTAAAATTTGTTTTGTTTTAATATACAAACTATAATATATAAAATGTATTTATAGGATACATGGAAGAATCTATGTTTTAATATTAAATATATATATATATACATATATATAAAAATTTGAAATTATAGTGAAATAAAATGAAAAACTATATGTAATGCATCAGTTTGTATATAATATTATGTATAAATAGGTATACCTTCAATTTCATATCACCGTTCCGGAAATGATGTTGTTCAACTCTAAATTGTAATCCTAATGTTGATGTTTCTAATCCTTCACGTCCTGTTATTGTTGTTTCAAATGGTCTTAACATGTGACTATCAGCATGTTCACCATTAACAAACCAATTCAATGATGTTGCGGGTTTTGATCTGCCGGATGTACAATTGACGCGAACATAATCACCAATTTGATAACGTGCACGTCCGCCAGTTATAATGGGACCTTTGTCCGGAAGTGCTAAAAAAATAGTGGAAAAAATAATAAAAAAAAATATTATAGATATTAGGAGAAAAACAAATTTTTTAGCGAATTATGATTAAAAAAAATAAAAATATTAAAAAAATTTTTGGAATGAAAATAAAAGAAGTTAACAAATAAAATTGTATTTAAAATTAGTTAGATGATGAAATAATATTTTGACAAATTTTTACTTTTATTTTTGCCAATATTAAATTTTGCAATTTGTTTTAGTTTAGCAATTTCTTCAGTTGATTTTTTTTACATGCTAACTGTTCACTGTTATAGGGTAAACAGCCTGCCTATATATGTGCATGTCGGAACGGAGGGAAATCCCAGGTTATTCTTAATATTAGAAGTATGATCAAAATGAATTCCACATACAATTTAAACACGAGATAGTAAGTACAAGGTCTTACAACATGTTCAAACGTCTTAGATTTTCAGAAAGATACAATTCTATTTTGCATTTAAGTTATATGGTAATCTATATCTGTGAGTTATATTATTCAATTAAATTATTTGTTTATATTTTGTATTTGTTTATTTATTTCTAATACCAAACAATAGTTAATATTGTCTGAAATTATAATAATCATTTGCTTCTTTGGCATTTGAACTTCTTACTATTTTAATATAAACTATATTTTTTTATTAGATACAACCCGACCGGAATTTGAACCCAAGACTTTTCGATTGAAAATGGCATCGTTTTGTATCGGAATTATTCTTTAAACACTAACTACAGCTGTTGCAATTTCAATTTCAATTATATTTTTAAGTTTATACAAAATATTTTGATGCACTGCGTCTAGCAAGCAAACTAGAAGAATTTTAACCCTGCCACAAAATTTGAATTAGAATTAGACTTACACATAAACAAAAAGCGTTGGACACGATATAATTGAGCTGATTTTAATACTTCAATAAACTCGATTTTCGCTAAAAATCCTAATGTGGCGGAAAATAGTTAAACTCTTCCCCAACCTAGTTACAAGTTCATGTGTACTCTGCACTCTGCATTCTCCAGTTGGTTATTTATACTTGTACAATAAAATAAAGTTTAAGAATAGCATTCAAAATTTTCTCCATAATAATATCCCAAAGTTTCCACTTAACCCTCATAATCTATATAGTTTCCAATCCCTATTCCATAAGCTTACCCTCCTTACCTCAATCCTCAATCCTCAAAATTAAACTTTACTCTTTTTTTTTACTAAAGTTCTAACCCTAACTAATCGTCAAACTTCAACACAGTACCTATTAAAATCTCCTATAGTAACTCTTAATAACAGTCTTTGCACAAAAAACCGAAGACTACTGTAAAGTCCCTTAAATTTAATAATTACATATTAATTGCCACAGAAACACATCGAAGCAACTACTAAAAGAAATTTCAAATTAAAATGTACACACATACATATTATATATATGTATGTCAATATATATGGAATTTCATTCTACTTTTTACTTCAAATAGAAGAATGAAATTTACGCAAATTAAAAAAAAAAATACAAAACCAAATACCATTTATAATTAGTTCTACAAATCTAATCCCTAGGCATTTTCCATTAATCAATCCAAATCATTATTAAAACAGAAAAACAAGAAATTCAATGTTATATCAATGTTCTTTACCAGCTCTAAAAACTGACGGCCTCCATTTATTTGAGCCAAAAAAATATAGAAACTGAAACGAAACCCTTGAGACTTGCTTGATAAAAAAATAATTATTTTTTTAAAACACACAGAATGTTTATTAACAATTTCAAAGTAATGTCTAGTCCTTGAAACACTTTGTTTTTTTTTTATTTTACTACTACCTACACAGCAAAATAAAAAATTCTAATTAATCTAAAGTCCCAATTACAATTTGCCAAATCCTATGTTTTTCAAAAATAAAAAACAGAATAAAAACAACAACAAAATCTTAAAACTTCAGCAAAATTCGCGGGAAAAACAATCGATTGTTCGAAAAAAAAAAGCAATAAAATAATTATTAATAGAATAATCGATTTTGTGGTTTCGTTTTATTTTTTTTGTTTTTTTGTTTTTTTTTGAAAACAATTAAAAAGAAAAACAAATTTTTTAAAATTAAAAATGATTTTTTTTTTGTATTTTTTTTCGTCACTGAAACAAAAACAACTATGAAATTTCATTTAAAAAAAAAAATAAAAAATAACAGTAAAGAAGAGAAAAACCTTACAATCATTCAGAATAGCAGAAAAAAATAACAAATTTTTTTCCTTTTATACAGATACAAGTAATGAAAAAACCAAGGGTTTTTAAAACAGCATATTTTTCAAATTAAAATAATGTAATGTAAGTTTTTGCGTAATATAGGTACTCTTTGCAAGTAATGACTGACGGAGTACCATGTCCCTACGAACCCATTGAAGTCCCCACTTCAATTCATCTAAGATTTTGGAAACGTTAACCAAACAGCCCTTGGAACGTAACGTTGGAAGTAATTTATTAATTCCGAAGATATGCTTGTAAGATTTTTGGAAGGTCTGTGGGAGGTACCGAAGCATCACTTCTACTCACACTGCTGGACAGAACACCTTCGTACCACCAAGTTAATATTATTATTAATTTCAAAGATATGCTCGTTAGATTTTTGGGAGGTGTGTGTTCGTTAGATTTTTGGGAGGTGTATCCGAAGTATCTTTACAACTCATTCCGAATCTTTACAATTTTATATATGCTGAACAGAACACCTTCATACCAAATGTCATGTTAATATCATTATTAATTTCAAGGATATGCTTTTTAGACTTTGGAATGTATATTAGAATCGTCACTCCAATTCATTCCAAACATGCGATATACAATATGAAGAAAACCTCTTGTACTTCAAATATATTAGTCTCCGAGATATGCTCGTTTGTCGTTGGTTCAAAACTGAACCTATGGCCGGATCTCGTCCATTCGTCTTTCATCAAAACATCGAAGCGGTAAGATTAGCTTACAATCAAAATTTTGGCACTCGTCTAAGGGTGTATTTGTATTGGAGCTGCGAAAGGTGATAAGAGCATCGATTAGAGCATAGCGTAGAAAATTTTAAACATGATTTTAATGGAGGTGTTTATAGTGGAGCATCGCTTTGAGCAACGATTAACAATATATAATTTTATACGCTATGCTCTTATCGACGATCTTATCAATTTTCGCAGCTTCCATATAAACGCATACTTAATCGAACGAAACCATTTAAATTATGTTAGGTGTAACTCTTTTATCATCTCAAGTATCCATTTGGGATTTTGTTAGATCAAAGATATCTCTGATTTTTATTGTTAGGTGTTATAGACTTGTTTTAATTATAACAGTTCTGATAGTAGTTTTTAGTCTAGTCAAAAGTGGATACTCTCTTATACATTAGAAAATTACCCTAATGTGGAAGCTGTCCCTACAGAAGCTTTCGATGTTTTCCTTTTATAAAAAAATTTATATTACACTTTAAAAAAATTTGGACAGTTATTAAAGTTACAGGTGTTTAAAAATCATCTTACAGCTTCGGTATAAAAAAATTTTCTCAAACGACTCTATCAAAGGTGTTACTCTTCTCAAAATTTCAAGTTTTTAATCAAAATTGTTCGGTAGATATAATGGGTCAATAAATTTTAAAAAATGGTGTTTTTCATGGTTAATTATACTACCATATGGCAACACTCTTACCTACCTTTCTAAAGCTTATAAAAACAGCTGCGATTTAGGGTCTCCAGCACTGACAATTTACCCTATAGAAGTAGTGTAAAAGCAATTTGAATTTCCTGAACTTTGGACCTTCAACTGAGTAACGGTTGGTATTCGAAGCTCAAATTTATTTTCTTTATTTCAAATAGTGCAGAAGTTCTGTTAACACATAAACTGACGTACAGACGGACAGCGTAACACTATATGAGCACACTTTTCTCAATTTTTTTTTAAAAAAAGGATCTGTTTTTCTTTTTTGTTTTTTTTTTCCTTATTTTTTATGTAAAAATTTTTCTCCAATCATGATTTATTTTAATTTATCTGTTCATGGGAATGAAAAACAATATTACCAAAGAAAAAGTAAAAAAAAATAAAAATTAATAAGAAAGTGAAAGAAAATACATAATAATAATATTGAAATGAAAAAAAAACGAGGAAGATTATAGTTGCCCTTGTCAACTTTTAGATACCCGTGCATACCCACTATGGTGTATAAAATAAACCGTAATTTACTTCCCTTATACATTTAACTCATTACCCCATAATTTTGACGTAAAAAAAAAAAAAACATTAACAAAAAAAAAAAAAAATCACAAAACAAAAAACAAAATTTTCATTCATTGTCCCATAACTTTAGCTTAAAAAAAAAAAAAAAAAAATTAACAAAAAAAAAAAAAAATCACAAAAAAAAAAAAAAAGTTTTCATTCATTGTCCCATAACTTAAGCTTAAAAAAAAAAAAAAAAAATAAAAAAAAAAAAAAACAAAAAAGAAAAAAAAAACAAAAAAAAAAAATTGGCCCACCCTAAAAGTCCGAAGGTCCGAGTGATGTCCAACTTTGCCAAGTAACTTGCCCTATTAATTTATCTGCCCAATTTTAATTTTAACCTTGTAGCTTTATTAGATTCACAGTTATTGAATCGAAAACTTTGTATGGCAGCCCCCCGAAAATGGGGCCCTAACATTTTGAAACTTCGTATAAGTGCTCGATTCATTATATAACTAACCGTGTGTAATTTTCAGCCTCGTAGTATAATTAGTTTTGAAGAAATTCATATTGGTGCAAAGAAGTTGTATGGCAGCCCCCCATAAATGGGGCCCTAACATTTTGAAACTTCATATAAGTGCTCGATTCATTATATAACTAACCGTGTGTAATTTTCATCCGCGTAGTATAATTAGTTTTGAAGAAATTCATATTGGTGCAAGGAAGTTGTATGGCAGCCCCCCGAAAATGAGGCCCTAACATTTTGAAACTTCATATAAGTGCCGGAGTCAATATAAAACTAACCGTGTGTAATTTTCATCCCCGTAGTATAAATAGTTTTGAAGAAATTCATATTGGTGCAAAAAAGTTGTATGGCAGCTCCCCGAAGCCTTGGTCCGATTTTAACCAAAAACAATAGGGAACCTAGAAATTGTCTAAAAATGACTTTGTGTGAATTTCAAGACTCTAGCCCTTTTAGTTTTTGAGTTATCGTGCTGACACACGGACGGACGGACGGACGGACGGACAGACACACATAGCTAGATCGACTAATTTTTCGATTCTGAGCCGATACGTACCCTTGACACTATATCTAGCTCGTCTAGATCGATGCGTTACAAACGGAGGAGCAAATCTAATATACCCGATGTTCATATATATATGCACGGGTAAAAAAAGGATCGGAGAAAAGGGATATAACAGAGAAAGAAAATGAAAAAAAAATATTCGACAGATTGATGATATTGATCTCTTTCTAATAAACGAAAAAACAACAACAACAAAAGAAAAAGAAAATATGAGAAAAATATTTAATAAAAATTCTTTTTAAGCCAGAAAATTGAGAAAAATAACGGATTTATTTTTCTTTTTAAAACTGTTTTTCTTTTGCGTTTTTTGTATTTATTTTTTGTTATAATTGATGTAATGTAGAAATTATTGTTAAATAAAGTGACCATTTTTGTGAAATTTTAAATGAAGAATATTTTTTAAAAGGAAGGTTTGTTATTAGAAATATTTTTCAGAGGTTAAGATGTAATAGATCTGACCAATGGCATAGTGGTAAAAACGCTGCCCTTCATGTGGAAATATCGGGCTTAAACCCTGATCAGATCATATCTAATAAAACAAGATGGAAAATTTGTGTAATTATATCGTAATATACGAAAAGATATAATACATAAATAACTCTCGTGTAGAATAAAAGATGGCGCACAAAATAAACATTTGTGTATTCATAGTCTTATACTATAGCTACAGCCGAGTAACCAACGTTTTAGTGAATATAACAATTAAAGAAACTGAAGCCTAGTCTAAATACAAAAGATTGGAAAAGGAATAAAAGATTAGATGTAAATGTGAAATGTATTAAATGTAAAAAAGGCGTTAAAAATCTGTTTAATATTTATAACCATTAGTTATTTATGGATGGAACAGACTAAGAAAATCAAAACAGTTGGTTTTGCAGAACATTCAAAGAGGAGCACATTGATCATAATCTATTGAATAGATGAAATATGATCTAATTAATAAATGGGATTGTAAAGGAAAACTGAGAGTAAATTTTAGATTTTTAAAGAAAATTCTTTGATATTTATAAACATATAATATAATATAATATAATATAATGTAATAGATAAAATAGTGAAAATCAGCACCTTAGCTTAGGACAACAACTAAATATTCAACTAATGTTAAAGATGGAGGCAGAGGCACTTTTTTTAAAGAGTAGCCCACTAAAACACATATTTTAAGTCTTGATTATAAGAGACAAGTATTTAATATTAATACATAAGAATCAGAATAGATCCGTATTCATTTGAAGAAGTGCAGATTGGATTTCCAACCAGTAGCACAAAACCTTACAATTGGCTAAACAAACATTGATTAATAACAACAGATTAAAAAACAAGTAATTAAATTTTAATAGCAAGAAATAATTTTCATAAACTTGAGACGATATTGTCTATGTGTTAGATTAATTGTTCAATGAGCCAAGTCCCCAATAAATTCAAAACCTAAGCATTAGTTGAGACACTGAAGGGAGCTTTAAACCAAGAAAATTTGTACAATTATGGAATTTTAACAACTGACTAACTTCTTTTCAAACAATTACTACAAACAAGAGTATGTGGTTTTCTATAACTGTCACTCATTTCTTTATTATATAAAATAACGATGATAATCAGTGACAAAAACTAGCACCTGTTCACATTAATTTATTTTAATATTAAAACGAAAATGAAGTGAATATATAATAAAAAGTTAAGAATTACAGTTGTTATGTGGTAGTAAAAAATAACAATAAGTTATTAATACATTTTTTTTTTTGTTTTGTTTTTTTCCCCGATATTTTTGCGGTCCTCTGTAGTGATATTAATTTTTTTTTTTTTTTTTTTTTAATTTTCTTTTAATTTTCATTTTTATAATTGCTGTCTCATTCTTTTGAACAAGACTCAAAAAAAAAAGAGAAAGAAAACAGACGATTTATTTTTTTTTTTAATACAAAATATTTAAAAACACATTCGCTTTTATTTGGTACCATATATTAATTTATTTCGGTATCTGGAAATAATGGTCCAAGACATATGACCGAATTGGTTTTATTTCTCTTTAAAATTCGACAACTGGAATCAGGAATTTCTCAAAGTCAGCCTGGCTAAAAAATAAATAAAAGTGCATTATAACAAAATCCGTGTTATATTAATTTAATTCGTTGTCTTAAATACCTGGTAGTGACACTTGACTCCTGGGTAGTTCCGGACTCCTAGAGTAGGTAAAAAATTGGAATTTAAACTAAGAATGTATCTTATACCTCCTATTCTTATCTATCGATCAATTATGTGTAGGCCAGCTCTGACAAAGGTGTATAATCGAAAAAATCATAGTAAAATACAGACAGACTCAGAAAGACACCGAAAATTCCGGCTTATACTGCTTTTTGTCCAATTTTTCAAATTTTCTCTTAATTCATAATCTTGTAAATTTTTTTTGTTTGTCCTCATTGCTCCTCCTGGAAGCATAGAATATATACTCCGCATCTCCATCTGACTCTATTCAGAGCAGTTATTTTTGGTTCCTTCAATGTTTTTTTTGCGATTGAGGTCAGTTCTTCTAATATCATTCGCCTCCAGGTGTTATTGGGCCGGCCTTGTCTTCGGGTTCCTTGTGGGTTGCATTCTAGTGCTTCCCTTGCTATGCTTTCTTTAGGTTTTCTAAGTCTGTGACCCGTCTACCTCTTGATCTCTTGCCCGATCAGTTCTACTTTGGCAGGTTTCCATAAGTCGTTATTGTTTGTTGTGTTGGGCCAGTATACTCTGCATATGATTCTTAGACATTTGTTAATAATGTCAAATTTACGATCGATGTAAGAATCTTGTACATACCTGGGAATATTTGACCTCTGCCTAAAATCGGGATTTCGTTTCGAAAATGAAAACAAGAATTCGCATATACATCTTTTTGGCATTATTTCACAGCACCTTTATTTCGTGCATAGTTTTTGATTTATATTCAATATCATATCAAAGGAATATGTGTCCCATGGCAATTGATTATTCTTCAAAATGAGTTTTTATTTTTTGTGTATATTTTGTTTTTAAAAATATTTTATAATTGCTATTAACGGTAAAAAACAAAAAAATAACCGTATAATCATTTATTTAAGAACAGAAAATACACATATTTGGTTTTTTGTTGTTGCCAGTTTTGGTATCAGAAGTGAAAAGGGAATATAAAATAATTATTTTGATAAATGCTTATATGTAATAATAATTATAAGTAGATATTATTAAAAAATATTACCATAAGAATGAAAAAAAAAATTATCTTTTAATGTTCTTTAAAAATATTAATTTTATTTCAATGAAATTAAAAAGAAATTATTTGAGTTGGTCAATTCAACATTAACCAGGATTAAATATAATGTTTTAAACAGTTTAAGTTTGTTAAGGTTCTCAATTTATCCAATGAAAAGTATTTTTTTTTTATTTTCTTCAATATCTGGTGGAGGAGCATCTGAATATCCTCCACCTGAGCCTGTTTGATATTTTCTTGAAGGAAACTATCTTCTATCTTCAATCAATTACCGTTGATTATAGCGATCCTCCAATGCAAACACCTCTATTAAAATTATGTGTATAATTTTTTAGGCTATGCTCTTATCGATGCTCTGATTACTTATCGCAGCTCCACTATAAGTGCATCCTAAGAAAGGAAATCTGTTCGTGATTTCTAAAATTTGCCATTGACTAATTTCTTCTTTCTCTTCTTTGAGGAGGTTTATTTTAGTGTTCTAAAATCCTATTGTACTCTTATAAGGGTGGATCAGCCATCGATTAAGTTCAATTAGAAACTACCAGGAAGAAAGATTTTAAAACTGCAATATGAATTGGTTTTTGATTTCTGTCGTCTTTTATTTGATTCATTTTTAATATATTAAAAAATTATTTAATAATCCAAACCTTGAAGACAATTGATTTTGACAAAGTCCAATACCTAACATTTATAACTCGGGAGCACCACTGCATTAATGCTAAATATAAAAAGTGGGAGCCTAAGAAATCAATATTGAAAATTCAATGGAACTATTTTCCTTTAGTTTAATTCGTAATTAGTGTGCGGAGTGTCCGGAGAAGGAATTATGAACTGTTCAGAAAGAAATGAAGAAGAGTGAGCCTAAGAAATTTATGTTGAAGATTCTATTAGAACCGAAATATAGAATTATGCCTGTAGTTCAACTGGGAGTTAGTGACCGTAGTATCTGAAGCACGGATTATGAACTGTACAGAGAGAAAAGAAGAAGAGGGAGCCTAAGAAATCGATGTTGACGATTTCTATTAGAATCGAACTATGAAATTATACCTGTAGTTCAACTGGCAGTAAGTGACGTTTGTGTCTGGAGCACGGATTATGAATTGTACAGAAAGAAAAGAAGAAGAGGGAGCCTAAGAAATCAATGTTGTCGATTCTATTAAAACAGTTTTATTTTCTGGATTTGGTAAGGTAGTCTTGCAATGATTACTGAAAAAAAAGAGGAACAATGAAGTTACCTATACTTCTGCAAGCACTTAGTTTCCAAAGTTTTCCGAGCAGAATTATGAGATATACAGTAATTAAGCCGGTTATCGCATGTTGAAGCAATAAATCTATGCTTAGGAATTCCCGTTACAAAATTTCTTTTTATTTTAATTTGATCAAACTCATAAAAAACGGTTGTTGATTAACTGGTTTTTTTCCGCATTCATTTATTTTCTTTCATTTCTTTTTCATTTATTCTTTGGTATTTTTCGCAATAATGAAAAATTTTTTAATGAAATGGAAAAAAAAAAACAAAAAACCGAGTGCAAAAGAAAATGAGAGCCAACAAAATGAAAAAAATAATTTTTTCCTCCAAAAGAAAAAATGAAAAAAAAAAAAAAAAGAAAACCCTTGTCATTAAAAAAAAAAATTTCTTGAATGCCTGTCATCCTCGTTTATATTCGATGAAAATACACATCTGTAGACATATATCTTTAGATACACATTATATACCTTTACTTTTACATTCTGTGGAAGGCTAAAAAATTGATTAAGTTGAAAATACGCGGAACTTTATCGTTTTGTTTTTGTTTTTTTTTTTAATTTGTAAAATTTTACGCGATTACTGGTAATTTTTTTTAAAAATTTTTCATTCCTTTGTTAACTTGCAAAAAAAAAAAAAAACAAAAATATAAAAACTTTGGGTAACAAATTTAATTTAATTATGGAGTTTTGTTATTTACAAAAAAACAACGCGCAATCTAAATTTTGTTTTTGGTTTTTAAATTAAATTTAAACTACTTTCAAAAATTATGTCCCAATAAAGAGTAATTATAAAGTAATATTGTATAATAATTGTTTGGGACCCGGTATATTTTTATTGTTTACATAATACATACTATAAAAAGGTGCAATATTAAAGTTTAATTGAATAAAGCAGACCAAGGGTAAGAGAATTTAAAGTTACAGATACAAAATAATAATCTTAACTTTAGATCAAATCTTGTTTTTTCTGCAATCAAAGCGTTGATTTCAGTTTCTAATTGAAAAAATAAAATTATTGCTTCTGAATTTTCAATTTGATTCTAATTAAAGTAAAATATTTCTACCCATTGCTACTCCATGATTTTTCCTCAGCTTTTATAGATATTGATGAAAGACTTCGGCAATTTATACTATTATTCTGACTATTGGCAGAAGGAGATTTTATTAGGGAGTAGAAACCTTAAACTATCAAGGAAATTAACGTAGCGCAGGCCTTTTATTTACTAGTCAGCAATTTCTTTCCATGTATACTTCTCTCTTTTACACTGCTGAAGTCCTTGAGTCTGTTTATCCCACTATTCTGTAAAAAGAGTAAAAAGCACTCTTTAAATTACCAAGTAAATTTAAAGAGTGCAAGGTTTATACTTTTTCTGCAGCCGTTATTTGACTATTTTATTAAAATAAAATATTTCACACCATTCCTTTTATATTCTTGCCATATAAGGCATTTAACTCCTGAAACATTTCGGTGATTTATTGCATTATTCTGGCCACTAGCTGTGGGAGCTTTGAAAGGGTGGAAATCTCAAATTACCAAGAAAATTTAGGAAGTACAAGACTCATAATTATTCCACAGCCATTATTTGACTATTCCTTTCTATTCACTTTTCATGCTTTCATCTCAGTCTTGACACTCCTGAAACACTTCAGTGGTTTATTACATTATTCTGACCACTAGCTGTGGGGGCCTTTAAAGAGGAGAAACCTCAAATTACCAAGGAAATATAGGGATCACATGACTCATACTTATTACACAGCCATTATTTGATCATTTAATTAACATCCAATCCATGGTTACTCCTCAGCTAGGTGTATCACACTAATACGGCTAACCGTGAATGGTTTAAGTGATTAGAAACTGCAAAATGTCAAGAAAATTAAAGTAGTGCTAGACTTCTAAAACTTCTAAGCCATTATACTACGCAAACAGGTGGGGAGTTTTTCCCACTACAAAAACAATGTAGGAGTGTCGGTTAAAGCATCACCTTAGGAAGGGGATTCAGGTAAGTAATTTAGTAAGACTAAGGATATAAATATTGGAATTTTTTAATTTGTGTTGAGAGATTTTCGTAATTTAATAAATAGTTTGATCTTGGATCTTCCCTATCAACTTTTTGGGAATTCTCACCTTCCCTCGATCACTAAAGTACTTTGTCATACATAAACTTCTTATTTTCAAGTAGAAAACTAATTGTAATCTATACCCATATTCACTATTTCAAACTTTGTTTTAAATCTCTTACCCCTCAAGACCTTAATCTCAACCGAGAATTTGGACCTTAATCTAATAATAAAAGTTTTTTAACATCCTTCCACTTCCTTCCACTTCCAACTCCTACCCCTCCTTAACCATCTCTATACATTTTCTATAATTTCCAAGATAAGATGATACAAAACGTTTCCAACCTTTCATCTAACGCTAATACCATCGTTTTCAATTTTCAAATTCTGTTTTGTTCTGTTCTTGTTTTTCATTTTCGTGTAAAAATTCTTCAGTTATTTTCACTTTTTTTTTTTAATTTGGCGTGCGACTGACATTAATTAAAGGCTAAAATAATGACAGTGGGGAATTGTTTTTTTTTTGTTTTATTTTTTTTTTTGAAAATGTTTTTTTCCTACTGAGATACTCTGGAGAATTTTTAAATACGGTGTGAGTTATTTTTGAGGCAACAACAACAAAACAACAAATTACACAGAAAAAAAAGTGTTAAAAAATTCATTTTGTTATTTAAGGGGATTTCCAGTATACAAAAAAAAATACAAGATACTGTTTAATTCTTCAAAAGATTTTTCAAATTGTAATGTTGGGTGGTAAATTTTTCATTTAGTAAAAAATTTAATAGAAAATAAATTGTTTGGGTGTTTGTGTGTGTAAAATAAAAAAATGTGTACTTTAGAATTTCTTAATAATTAAATAATAATTAATTTCTTTTTCATGATGGGAATGAATAAAAGTTATTGATGAGTTTGTTTTATTTTTATTTTGTTTCATTTCGTTTCATTCCTTGGCAAAGGATCATGCCAAGGAACGAGACGTGCTTGTAGAATAAAAAATGAATGAAATTTGTTTTGTTCTTTTAAAATATAGGTTAGGATATTATTAATTATATTAGGGCAAAATTTTTAAAGAGTAATTTTTTAAATTCTTTTGAATTCTTTATTTAATGCAGAAGTCTTTATAATAATGATTATCAATTTATCGTTTTTGTTTTATGAAGAAACATTGTGTTTTAGTACATTTCGTACAAAATAAATCTGTCATTTACTTGGATCATTTTGATCCGAAAGATAAATAATTGATAGGTAGATATATATATATATAAATATTTGAAATATACACGTTTTAAATTAGATGGAATAGTATGAAATTGATATGTTTTAAATTAACATGGTATTTTTACATAAAAGAGTAGGTATAGTGAGAAACAACTAGAAGGAATGTAGATTAGACTATTGACCTTTAATTTGAGAGTCATTAACTTGGATACCAAAAAAACTTTAATACTTTCATGTGGTATTAGAACTAATATTCCTTATCCACCCAAGTCTCTCAGTTTCAGTAATATACACAAATAAACAAATATTTTGATTTATCATTATAACTCACAAAATACACAAATTCAAATTAATAAGTTTTATTATATGCTTAAAACTCACAGATATAATTAACAAATCAAAATTTTTGATTGAATTTTCAAACATCACCTTGGTGACCAAATACAATTTAAAAGTAAAATGTATGATATAAAAAATTGAAAATGTATAAATAAAAAATTAAATAAATAAAATTACTTATAAAAAAATTGATAGTTAATATATATTTCTAGGGGCCTCGGTGGGTTAGCGGGTAAGCATTTGGGCTACTAACAGAATGGGTGCGGGTTCGCTTTCCGTACAACGGGTCGCATCCTCCATATCAAAACAACAACCAATGGCAGCGTAGAGAATAGGACGCGTAGATAGGACGCCATCAAAAGGTTATGATTTCAAGTCCTAACCGTATCATACCTTATAGCTTATATGGCAATATAAAAAATAATACCTATTATCTGAGCAAGGAAAGACTGATCCACATGTTTACGACATTGTATATATGGAAGGGAACCGTATATAAATAAATATATATTATGCATTAGTCAGACCTGTAAAGGAGAGGCATCCTTAACTTCTATATCACATTGTATATGGTTAGGGAAGTGTTGATAAATAAATAAATACTTATATTTCAGAAATATACTATTATACATAAGACCTTGTCAGAAGTAATGATTTTATACAAAATACTTAAAATAAATTTTAATAATAGAAATATTATATCTCCAATACCCCTACCTCTTGTATAGTTCCAAAATGTATTAATGCTACAGGGAAGCTTCTTAGTTGAACAATTATCAATTTAAAAAAAAAATTCTATGAAATTTGAAATAAGAAGATTCAATTATAAATCAATTATATTTTATTAACTTGATATGACGGTTAAATTACCAAATAAATAAATAAAGATTTATTCTTAAATGAATTTATTAAGAATTGTTTTTGTTAAAATTACAAAATATTTATAGTTATAAACATCTATACATTATTCTAATGAATCTATAGAAACCAATTTAATAACTTAAGTCTAATTTAATTGGATCTAATTTTTTTGTAGACATGTATTGTCCAATGAATGAATGTTTATGTATTATTATTTTGTAAATAAAATAAAAATTAATAAATATTTTTTACTACACAAAAAAACAGTTTCTAATAAGATTTTAGAATGTTAAGTATTATAATAATTTGAGACCATTACCACAGAGATTTTAAAAACAAACTTAACGAGCATTCTATTTAATATTTAATAAAGAAAATGAAATTAAAGATTGATATATCAAAATCATTGCTTTTCAGTTCTGTGACTCGCCGATTTCCTTTTCGAGTTTCAAGACTAATTTGTCTTTGTTATTGATAAAGGCGGAGTTAACGCATAATTATCGTCTTCTCCCTAGCTCTGAATAGTCGGCCTACAATCGAAGGAAAAAATCATTATGCGTACTTTGTTACACCACCTCAATAAATAATTGGCTTCACTCCTTGAGTAAATGATGTTCTCAGACTCTTCTTGGGATAGTTCTATAAGAATTACCAATTTCATATTTCCATTTCGAAAATTTAAAACCCTGTTCCTTTAGTGGGTGTAAAGAAATCACACGTCCTACAAGTAAATCTTATTTTTTCTTAGCAATAATCATGGAAAGCACCAAAAGCCATCAATTGAAACTGTACACAATTCCTTTGATTAGTGTGTGACTTAGACACCCTAAACCTACACTGTTCTTTAGGATGGGGTCTTTTACACAAATGTACAGTTTGAATTTAAGCATGGAAACTGGGGAAAGACACGTTAGGTATTGGGTTTAGGGCAATGGATTATGTAAGATAATAATTAATGTAAAAACTTGTGTAGAATATCATGTAGAAATATCTTAATGTTCCTCTTAAATTTAATTAAATCGCTAACAAACGAATTACCTTAGTGAAAACATGGGATGGAATATGGTTCCATAATTTTGACGTATCATGTAAACCTCTTTCTGTTGTACTGTCGGCATCCATGTTTTGTATGGCTGTCAAATTATCTATCCAACGCTAGTTCAACAAAACAAGAGGATATAATTGCTCCTCTTTTCCATTTTTAAAGCCTAAGATATATTTGACTATCTATCTATACAAGCAATTTTTATCCTTCTTATTTACTGCCACTGGAAGCAAAGACCTTCTGCAAAGTTGTTCTCAAAGTCTTACGCTAATTTTTCATCTCTTGACGGACCAATACCATGTTTCCAGGGGTCTGCCAAATTTTCATTATCTCTGCAGGGTTCACCCCAAGGACTTGCTTGTGATATTATTTGTTTCTAAGAATGTAGCCTATACATTTTCACTTTCTCTATCTTATTTGAACATTTATTGATTTTTGTCTATCATCACAAGACATATATTTTTTAATGCCTTTTTTATTCATCATTATCCATATGTATCACTGCCGTATAGTAACTTAACTAGGCGAAATCTCGTATAATTGATTTATATATATATAAAAGGAGGCATTGCATCTAGCGTTGATTCTTAGGTACTTTCTTTTCCTTGTGTTTATTAAGTTGGCCCCCGAAAATTTTAATGCATATTTTTTTATGCTATTAATTTTGTCCAACATGTCATTGGATAAGAAGGACGATATAAGAAAAGGGGAGCAACTATATCCTCTTGTTTTGTTGAACTGGTGTTGGATAGATAATTTGACAGCCATACAAAACATGGATGCCGAAAGTACAACAGAAAGAGGTTTACATGATACGTCAAAATTATGGAACCATATTCCATCCCATGTGTTCACTAAGGTAATTCGTAGATATTTCTACATGATATTCTACACAAGTTTTTGCATTAATTATTATCTTACATAACCCATTGCCCTAAACCCAATACCTAACGTCTTTTTCCCCGGCATATTCTAGGTTTTCCAATCTGCTTCTAAGAGTCCTTTATATTCCTCTCGGTATGATTGTAGCTTTTCTTAACACCAAGTATACATCTACCGAAGTATCCAAAATATATCTGTCCTAACCTATCCAAGTATCCATTATATATATATCCTAAGGCTAAAAATTGTCTCATTGTTGTTACTATTTAGTTTTTATTCTTAAAAATTATTTATTTTTTAATCGAAAAATTTTAAAGTAATAAAATCTTAAAGCAAACCATATTTTGTTTTTTGTAAACAAAGAACTAAATCACCAAGATTATGATTTTTAAATAAACAAACATTTTTCTTAAATAAATTTTGATTAATTTTCCACAACAAAATAAACTTTGCAAAAAAAAAACAGCAAAATAAATTCCTTAAAATTAATTTGAATTTTTTTTTTAAATTTTTATACGTCATAAGACGTATTAAAATTTTTTTTTTTTTTTTAAACCAGAAATTATTATTCCCGCCGCACTTAATTAAAAACTTTTAGACGTCGTCCTTGTTTGTCCTTTATATTGTGAATTAAAAAAAAAAAAAAAAAGAAAAAACTGTTTTTCATTTTTCTTAAAGAGATTATTAGTTTCTTAACAACGTAAACTTCAACAAACAAACAAACTTAGTAAACAAGCTAAGATACTAAAAAAAAGAAATTAAAATGGCTTGTATTTTTTTATTTATAAATAATCGACTAAGAAAGTTTTTTGTTTTTGTTTTGCTTTTTGTTTTTCTTTTATATTGTAGGAGGAATAGAAATTTCTAAAAAGGCGGTTTAATACGTATTGTCATTGAATTTGGATAAAAAAAAAAATCAAGGATTTTGCTTTTTTTTTAAGTCATCCTTATTATCTTTAAAAAACAATTTATGAAAAAAACCAAGGGTTTTAAAGAAGTACATTTCCAAAGTTTATTAAAAGAACTGGGGAGTGGCTCAATATCCCGAATGATGATAAAATGTTGGTTAACAAGTTTTTCCGACATTCTGAGATTAAATTTATGGAAATCCCGTATTTTAAAACCCCGCGCGGGATTTTAAAATACGGGATTTCCATCGTGTCGGATTTTAGGATGCGGGATTTTAGGATGCGGGATTTTGGGATGCGGGATTACGTACCCAACCCAAAGAACTGAGATAATGGTTCCTTTGTAACTAAGTGTTAAAGTGTTCCTAGGTTTTCAAACATAATGTTTGGGTTTGTATTTGTACTTTTGTTTTTGTATTTTACTTTAATAAATCCGACAGGTATTAGGGATACCAGATGTCTGGAAAAGCAGGTTACATCTCTTAAACAGTGGGCGACACAATAATATTGCTTAAGTGGTAGAAACTTATTTCCAAGGATGTGAATTCCCCCAAAGTTTCAAGATTTTAGTTTTAGTTTGGAACAGTTTTATGAGGTAAAATTTTTATAAAAATTGAGTTTCAAATAACGGTAAATTAAAATATCGTATGGTAACACTGAATGTGTTGACATACTGATAAAGCCTATAAAAGAAGATGTGGTTTAACGATTTTAGATTAAAGATTAACTAATATCTGTCTGCATCTCGAAATTCGAGGAAGATGGATAAATTATTGGTATGTATGTATTGGTATTTTTAATAAATTATTGGTATTGGTATTGGAAATTGAAATTGGAAAATTTCGGAAAAATACTTAGAATGGCGAGCATTCGTGTTGAAGCCTAACCTTTAAAAAAAAATAATGGAAATTAGTTAGTAATTGGCTGGGTAACATGTACTCAATTTTTTTGATTTACTGATTAAATAAAATGATCTTATAAAATCTGAGTCCACTGTTATACCTTGAGGTCACTGAGTCTGAGTCTACTGTTATACCTTACAAGGCTCGTTTTCGTTATTCTATAACTTTGTTACCGATACCTACAAAAATCAATATACAAAGCGCTGTTATACAAGAACGAAGATGCTGTTGTTTCTAATAAAAATTTTACTAAAAAATTAGCAGTCAATTATCTCGGAAACAGTTAAAAACAGATTTCACCCCCAGGAAAATTCTTTTTCTTGCCATGGACTTCTCTATATCACCGTCCTTTTGCCCCTGGATCTATGAGTTCCAAAAACCCTATAACGTTTAAATTGAAAATACGGATTGGTAACAGAAAACTGTTGCTTCACAAATATCATTTTTTCCAATACATATAACGACAGTTAGATTTATTGCTTTATTATAAACCGTATCAGGTCAGAGGTTAAAAGTCAGTAGTGAACCCGCGGATGAACAACACAGAAAAATGGACAAAGTAAAACCGCATTTTTTTTTCAAAATTTTTTAATAGTAAAGATAATATCAACAACTTAAGAACTTTTATTGTTTCCATTAAATGAAACAACCTTAATATTAATGTACATTAAAGGTCGGCTGTACATAAATCTCGCGGAGCATGAGATGGTATAAAAAAATTTTTAAAAAAATTATAAAATTAAGAAGAATAAAAACCGAAGAAGGTTGTAGTTGTATGGCAACTACAAGAACTCACTGCAGTAGACCAACTAAAATTTGCACAAACTTTGGCAATAAAAGTAAACTATTTTTGACAAAATTTCGGACACCTAGCTTCATAAGTTGTATGGCAGTTCCTCAAACCCGTGGAGCAAACTGACTGCAGTTCAACAGCATTGACGACTATTGCATTAAAACGAATTTATGGAAATTTTAGAATCTTAGCTCCTTTATTTTTTAAGTTATCATGCGGTTGCACGGACAGACAGACAGATAAACAGACGGACGAACATACATAGCTGGATCGATTTACTTTTCGATTCTGATCCATTCCTTACATTTGAGTCTTTATCTACCCGTCCACCTTCTCTGCATCACAAAACATAATGGCAAATTTATTATAGCCTTTCGATTTAAAGTCATAAGGGTATAAAAAAGCGCATTTAAAAGGTCTAAAAAATAAAAAAAAAAAAAAAAACTTTCCAATTATTACACTGTAATCGATAAAAAAATGGCAAAAGACCTTTGTTTATTTTAGGGGCCTTGACGGATAAATATTTTATTAAATTTTCGTCAAAAGTAAGGAGTATGGTAATGGAGTATGGTAATCTTTTATATTTCTTTGTAAAATCTCTTAATGCACTCACCTAGGTCCTTTGTATCTTTGTTGTTGTTTTTCGTAATAGTTGGGTGGTACAAAAACCTTTTAATGGAAGGTCATAAGAAAATATTGAATTAAAAACTCAGACTTTCAAAATGTTTAAAAAAATTTTCGTAATTCGTAACTCGTAAAGTATTGTTTTAGAGTTTATAATTTAATAAACTTAGACTCTTCTATGAACATTGAATGATGACATCAGCAACAACATCTTTGTCTTTGGATAAAAGTACTTCAGATTAATTTTCCATAATTTCCACATTAGATTTTAGTTCTGAGAATTAATTACTTACGAGAAAAGTATAATTACTTAACAAATGCAGAAGACCCGCTATATATCTAATAAAAGACCGAGTGCGGAGTATTATTCAGCTGTTAATCTTGCTTACTTTTTAAATTGATATTTAGTATGAAAGTATTTAATAAAATTAAGGGTTATTTACAAATTTTAAAAAAGTTCAAGGAAGCCCCTGTCATAATTTTTAACTGAACTTTAGTGCTGCTATAGAACTATTAAATAGTCAAAAATGGTTAAGAGTAAGTAACACTTTCCATATCTAACAAACAATATAAAACCCTTAAAAATAAAATTCAAAAACAAATTAAAGAAAAATTATAAAATAAGGTGAGCTAAAATAAATATCTGTTTCACACGTAATTTGTTTGATCTTAAGTGCTTGTGCTTTTTACATTTGACTTTAAGTTTTAAATTTATACACTCACTGGAAAAACCCTACCTATAATCTTAAAATTAAAAGGCTTTATTTTAATTATTCATTAATTTTATGCATAACATAACACATATGTGACTTCTCAAAGTTAAGAGTCTTGCTTATTGTTTACAGGATAGAAAGAAAGTTCGCTCACTACAAATTATGCCAGAATAGTTGTACCAGATTCCTTTAATGTGACACCCAATTTACATCAACCTTTTAAAATCGAAATTTATTAGCATTAGATTATAATAATACAAATTTACAGGATATGGTTAAGTTGGGAAAGTAGACTAAGTGGTGATTAAACAATATTGATTAATAAGTAGGATAAATGAGTAAATTTGTGGCGCTATCAAGAAATACGATTTTGATCTCATTTGTTTGGTAAGTTTGACCTATTCAAATTTTTTAAGTTTAACGTCTGTGTGTATGTATAAACTCGAAACCGTAAAAGACATTGGGAATCGGCCTCACCTCAAAAGATTATTTTCTTTATTTTATAAATAACCCCTTGTTTTGTGGTAGGTTAAAAGCGAAACACCCTGTATATAAAATAATATGAATTACAAACTTTAGAGACCAAGTTGGCGGGTATAAGCTTTCACAAAATAAAATAAAATTGCCATCGGGTTCTTGGACTACCTAGCGCAAATTTATATCTAAACGATCATTTGTCCTACTTCTGGTTTCAATTTCTAAAATTTTCTCATCAAGGATTATAAAATCTTATTTAACTCAGGCACTGTTATAATTCCAAAAGTTTCTACATTTGTTTTAATTTTAAAGCTGAGAAATTTAATAACATAAAATTTAACTCATTTTCATTCTCAGTTTTTTTTTCAGATATTTCTCTCATTTCTCTTTCTTTTCATTTGAAATAAAAAGAGAGACCCTGAAATGTCAAAAAATATAACACGGTTTGTTTTGTTTTTTTATATTCATAACTTTGTTGTTGTTTCAATTTTTAAAAGGACATTTTCCAAAAATAAATTTGTTTTTTGTTTTGATCTTTTTTTTTGTATTATTAAAAAAAAGGGGTGGGGAAAAGAGGCAGAACATAAAAAACAAGTGATGACAAAAAACCAAGAGTTTTTAAAAAAGCACATTTTCAAAATTATATTGTATTACATACTGAGTTTAACTTTGGAAATATTTACTTGGAAATAGTTACTACTGACTTATAAAATTTACTGCTAACAGTAAATTTTTTATTTAAAAGTTGTTATAGCCCTTCAATGGGAAAGGTTGCCAAATTTCTCAAGAATCTAACTTCAACTCTCCCCCCCCCCTCCCCCCTCATCATCTAATTTTTTAGGTTCGAGAAATTAAATGTGAATTACACAAAAATTTGAATTTTACTTAGAATTTTATTATCTAAGCAAAAATGGGTAAAACTGAGAGACACTTTCTTCAATTTAAGGAACCCCTTTTAAATTTAAGAAAAACCTTTAACATATGTTAAAACATAATGTTGGACCTTTAAATTTTGTATATTAATAAAAAAAAAATTGGACAGGTATTCAAGTTACAGGTGCTTAAAAATAGCATAATTTCAATTTTCGGGCCCTTATAGCTCCTAAACAGGGGGCTTGACAAAAAAATTTTGTTAACTGACTCCTAAAGTCTATAAAAGCAGCCCTCTAATACCGTTTTTCGATTAAAAATAAACCTAACAGAACCCTTGTTATATCAATTTAAATATAGGGCTTTTTTGGTTTTTCAGGGGCTGTAACTTCGTCACCCTTCAAAATTAAGAAAAACTTTTGACACATGTTGAAATATAATTATAGGGCTTTGAATTTTGTCTATCACTAAAAAAAAATTTGGGCAGGTGTTCAAGTTACAGGTGTTTAAAAATAGCAAAATTTCAATTTTCGAGCCCTTATAGCTCCTAAATAGGGGGCTTAACAAAAAAATTTTGTTAACCGACTCCTACTAATTTCTAAGTATCTAACTTCTCCCAAAATTTCAAGACCCTAGCTTGAACCGTTCAGAAGATATGTGTGGTCAAAAATTTTGCAAAAATGGAGTTTTGTGTAATGTTAAATTTTAGTACCGTCTGGTAACCCTAAACATTTGTCTTGTAAAAATTTATAAAGTTTATGAAAGCAGCTATCAATTGCCGTTTTCAGATTGAAAATATATTTAACAGAACTCTTGTTATAACCATTTAAATATAGGGGTTTTTTCAACTTTGGGGGGCTGTAGCCCCGTAACAGGTGGGGCTACAGAAAAAAATTCTTCTACGAAATTATTTTTTTTGCAAAAACTACCCATGGTTAAAATTTCTTTATTCTATTTCAAACGGTGTAAAAGTTTTTGTAAACATACGGACGGACGGACGGACGGACGGACAGAGTGAAGCTATATAGGCACATTTTTACAAAATTTTTTGAAAATGTGCTAAAAAAAATAACGATAATCGATTAAGTTAAAGAATATTATTTTGTATAACTTTTCTTATATTTCATTTCTTTTAAGATGTCTTTTTTGTTGTTGTTGTTGTTGTTTTTGTTCTTGTGAGATGATTTTGTTGTTGTTTTTGTACGTACTACGTAATAATAAAGTTAAAGAGAATTTAACAGTACCCAAATGTTTTTTTTCATTTTAAAAGAGATTTTCAGAGAAATCTCAAAACAATGGGTCGACCTTCACATTTCTTAAATTGTATATTTTTCAAAATTGGTTTTTATTTGATTTTTGTAATTTATATAAGCTTTCATTAAGAATTCTTATAATAGGTTGTAGTTGTTGTTGTTTTTTTTGGCTTTTATTTAATGTGTGAAGGTCATTTTCTATTTCAATTATCCAGTCTTTGTATTTTCATTCTATATTTTATACTAACCCAAATATGTCAGAACTTAGTTTTTGTTTCAAATTTCTTTTTTTTTAATTTGAATTTTATTTGCAAAAATGTCTGTTATATGTATTAAATGTTTTTTTTTTTTTATTTTGTTATGATTGGAAAATGAAATTTTCATTTTCAAAATATAATGAAACTGCAAAAATATTAAATATTAATAATAAAAGAAAATGGAGTATAAATTATTTAAAAAAAAAAACACAATACAATAGAAATTTTAATTTAAATTTTTGAAAAATAAAAACGAAATGATAAATTTTAAGGATATTTTGGGCATATATTCGAAAAGTGACCTTGAGTTTATTTTTAAAATGAAATTCAGATTAAGATTAAATTTTATATGTGCTAAGTTTTAATTTTGTTTTATATGTAATGGACGTCTGTTGCATTAATAATTTGTTAAAAATTAATTTGATCGCTTTTTAAAAATTTTATACAAATATTTAGAAAATTTGATATCTATACAACTTGTACCATTTTGTTAGGCTTTTTTTACCATCCAGCACTACGTATTATAATTGCTAATTATTAATCAAGTTATAATTATTAAAGAATTAAGTTAAAATACAAATCTATAAAATCTGAATTTCTACAAGAATCGATCAATTTCCAGTTGCATATGTGGTAATTTTTTTGGCCCAAGCCAATTTTCTAATTTTTTTAGTGCCAAAATGGCTTAACACTTGTGGTTATTTTGTGCGTTAATCAAAATATGTTCAAAAGAATTCAATTGAACATTTTAAAATATCCATTTCGAATAAGTAATAAAAATATTTTTAGAAAAAATTACTGGCTCCTAGGGCGTAAGCTTAAATTAAAAATATATAATAAAGTGTTAATTAACAACCGAAGTAATTAAACTTATATGGTTATAAGGCATTCAACTTTGGGGAAGGTGCCAAGCAAACACATATAAAAGCAAGTGATGAAAAAAAACCAAGGATTTTTAAAAAAGCACATTTTCAAATTTATATTGTATTACATACTGAGTTTAACTTTGGAAATATTTACTTGGAAATAGTTACTGCTTACTTATAAAATTTACTGCTAACAATAAAGTTTTTATTTTAAAGTTGTTTTAGCCCTTCAATGGCGAAGGTTGCCAAGTTTCTCAAGGATCTAACTTCATCTAATTCCCCCCCTCCGACCTTTTCCATTTTTTTAGGTTCTAGGAATTAAATTGTGAATTCCACAAAAATTTGGAATTTTACTTAGAATTATACAATTCAAGCAAAAATGGGTAAAACTGAGAGGCACTTTCTTCAATTTAAGGAACCGCTTTTAAATTTAAGAAAAACCTTTAACATATGTTAAAATATAATGTTGGACCTTTAAATTTTGTATATTAATAAAAACAAAATTGGACAGGTATTCAAGCTACAGGTGTTTTAAAATAGCAAAATTTAAATTTTCGAGCTTTTATAGCTCCTAAACAGGGGGCTTGACAAAAAAATTTTGTTAAACGACTCCTACTAATATTTGAGGATCTAACTTCTCCCATAATTTCAGGACCCTACTTTAAACCGTTTAGGAGATATATGGGACCAAAAATTTTGCAAAAATTGAGTTTTATATAATGGTAAATTTTAGTACCGTATGGCAACCCTATACATTTAAGCGGCATATTTTTGTAAAGCCTATAAAAGCAGCTCTCTTCTACCGTTAGGTTCAATTTTCGATTGAAAATAAACCTAACAGAACTCTTGTTATATCAATTTAAATATAGGGCTTTTTTGGAATTTGCAGGGGCTGTAGCTTCGTCACCCTTCAAAATTAAGAAAAACCTTTGACACATCTTGAAATATAATTATAGAGCTTTGAATTTTGTATATCACTTTGTAAACATACGGTCGGACGGACGAACGGACGGACAGAGTGAAGCTATATAGGCACATTTTTACAAAATTTTTTGAAAATGTGCTAAAAATACAAACCTTTCAGAATAATGTCCTACGTATCATAGTAAGTGCTCCTTGGTATGTACCCTGCTCCCTGTATATAATAGTGTCATTCATAGAGATTTACAAATTCCCAAAGTTATATATGAAAGAAGGCGATATGCCATAAAGCATAAAGCTCGTCATAAATTGTCAAAATGTCAAAATCGTCAAAAGTTATTTGCAATAGATGCAATAATAATATTAATTCTAGAAAAGATAAAGCACTTCAGTGTAAAGGAGAGTGCAGGAAAATGTTTCATAGCACCTGTACTGGCCTCACCATTGAAGACGTAAAATATATACAAGCAAGTCCAGAGAAACTTTGGTACTGCCATCCGTGCAAAGAAAAAATGACAAAAAGGAAGTCCACTAGAATAAACAACACAGTTCCTGGTATAAGGATAAACACCAACAAACAGCATTCCACTGGAGCTCTTAGGAATGATAATCAAACAATTATTCAGAAGCTAGACGACATATTAAATAAACAATCATCACAAGAAGTTAGGTTAAACAATATACAATCGGAAATTAGTGAGTTTAAAAAAGCATTGAACTCCCTAATTGAAGAAAATATTCAACTAAAAAATTAAAACTCAATCCTAAGCAACCGTATTGAAAAAACGAAAATTGAAGTAGAGATACTAAAACAAAATCAGCTTAGCAAATTCATTGAAATCACTGGTGTCAAAGCAACTGAAGGATGTGATACCTTTACAATATCTAGAAAAATTATAAGCGATCTAGGAATCTCACTACAAACAAATGACATCCTAGATTCTTATTTTACAAAAAATAATTCTAGAAACACTGGAGAGGCTAAATTGTTAGTTAAGCTGAGCAATAAAAGTATAAGAAACAAAATTATGGACACAGTAAAAATAGATAGAAAATCCAGAGCTAACATACCAACACTAGATAATAATAACGACCACTGTGTCAACAGAAATGATCCTAATGTTGATCTGGATTCTAATACTAGTGTTGCTGAAGCTACAAATTCTGATGTAAGCTCTAAAAGAAATACGGTTCAAATTGATAAACCAAACGTTAAATCAAACAAATTGAATACGATATTTATCAATGAATCGTTAACATCATATTTCAGCTACCTCTTTAAAAAAGCAAGAGATATGAAAAAGCTGAAGAAAATTAAGTTTGCCTGGGTAAAAGAAGGTAAAATATTTGTAAGAGAAAACGAAAAGTCAAAAATTATACGTTTGTTATCAGACAAAAATTTATTAGAATTTAATGTTACCAAATAATTATGATGATTACAGTATTTTACCAATACCCACCCAAAACACCAACTTGCCAAAAATTGAATGTATAAAGTTTGAAGATGAATTTTCACTAAAAATATTATACCTAAATATACGTAGTTTGAAGTACAAAGTTGATGAGATCGAATTAATGCTGGATAACCTAAAAAATACAATACACTTATTAGTATTCACAGAAACCTGGATTATGGACGATGAAGTTGATATGGTCAATATTAAACACTACCACAAATATTTTGCTTGTCGTAAAAAACGTCGAGGAGGTGGCGTAGGAGTGTTTGTGCATTCGTCAGTAACACACAACATCCGTAAAACATATAGTGATGAATATATTAGTTTGCTAACAATTAATATATCAACTGCAAACTGCAACTTAAACATTAGTGCCGTTTATAGACCACCAATCAATACTATTGCGGAAATAATCAGATTTCAGGATCTACTTGATAAACATTTAGACGAACTTGGCACAAATTCATCCATCGTACTAGGTGATTTCAACTTCGATATAAAAAATACTGCTGATAACAATGTAAATACCTACAGAAATATTGTTGAATCGAATGGATATTATTTTGCGGACAAATCCACAGCTAGACCTGCATCAGGGACCTGCCTTGATCATATACTCTCAAACAACCTAAAATTAAAGATGTTTATTAATCAAGTAAGTGTAGATATTTCTGATCATAACTTAATAATATTGGAATTAGATATAGGTAATTTTGTAAACAAAACAATAACTAAATATAAAAGAAACATGATAAATGTCAAAAAATTTAAAACTCAGCTGGTGAACTGTAATATCAATTATATGTCAAGTGCTGACGTTCTTACAAATTCATTGATAGAAAAATTAAAGCTATGTTTACAAAACAGTTCGTGTGAAAAAAGATCAAAAAAAATTGTTAAATTTCGTAAACCGTGGATAGATGATGAATGTGCGGAATTAATAAAAATAAAAAATTTTTGGCATAGAAAACATATACAAAATTTAGATGAAGAATATTTTAAAAATAAATATCATTTTTGGCTAAACAAATTAACATATATAAAGAAAAAGAAAAAACGAGAATATGACAAAGTCAAATTTGAAAAAGTTGTTACTGATGGTAGTAATAATGATAATAATGACTTTTTCGATACGGGACACAATTCGCCAGATGATAAACATACAAAAATTAACAACTTTAATACTCTGTATTGTAACATAGGAGCAAATATGGCTAAGAAGTTCAACACGATATACAAGCCAAATGTAAGAACTACATCAAGATTCATATTAAGAAACATTGACGAGAAAACAGCGGGGAAAGTTATTGATAATTTAAAATTAACTAAAACAACTGATGCTCATGGCATAAGTACATATTTAATAAAGAACTGTAAAACGGAACTTCTGAAACCAATAACAGCGTTAATAAATGCCTCGATTAATCAAAGTGCGTTTCCTGATGCACTAAAAACCAACAAGGTCATTCCGATTTATAAAAGAAGTGGTGATAAAACAAATATAAACAATTATAGACCAATTTCGATTTCGTCTGTCGTTAGCAAAATTCTGGAAACATTTGTCCACAACGAACTGTCAGAATACCTAACAGCAAACAACCTGATAAGTAAAATACAATACGGCTTTCAGAAAAAATCCAATACTAAAGCAGCTCTATTTGATGTAATAAATAATGTCCAAAATAACATAATTTCAGGCAGGAAAGTGGCCATAGTGTTCTTAGATCTTGCTAAAGCCTTTGATTCGGTCGATAGAACTATAATGCTAAGAATTTTGTTTGAATGTGGCGTTATGGGCAAAGAATACCAATGGTTTGAAAGCTACTTCAGTAACAGAAAACAATATTCGGAGTATGATGGAATTAGAAGTACTGCAAGCAACTTTGAGTATGGAGTAATACAAGGTAGTTCGTTGGGACCTGTGCTATTTTCTTGCTACACATCAAGCTTTTCAAATCTAAAATTAGGGGGTAGTCCCGTAATGTTTGCAGATGACATAGCAATAGTATATGCTGGAAAAGATATAGCATCACTTGAAAGCACCATAAACGAAGATATGGGCAAAATATACTCATGGATGTCTCTTCATAAATTAACAGTTAATGTACAAAAAACAAAATTTATTATAATAAAGAGTAAAAATGCATTAATAAACATCAAATACAACAATGCTGAAATCGAACAAGTGAAAAATTACAAATATCTAGGAGTTTGTTTAGACGAAGAACTTACATGGAACACCCATATTACAGAACTTGCATCCAAAACAAGTAGAATTGCGGGTATTTTCAAAAAACTAAGTAAGCGCCTAGCGGATAAAACAAAAATATCCACTTACTATTCGCTATTCCACAGCATCATAACCTACGGTATTGAAGCTTGGGGTAGTACTTTTAAAAAAAATTTAAATCTGCTCCAAAAAATCCAAAATAAAGCATTAAAAAACTTATTCTTATATGATAAGAGAGCATCTACATCTAGGATACATAGAGTCCTAAACATTTTAAAATTAAATGATTATAAAAATCTTTGCTGTACTATGCATGTTAGAAATATACTACATAATGACATAAAGTCCAGCATACAAATAGCAATAAATAGCAATTTTCACCAATATAGTACTCGATCAGCGCATCACCTTCGTCCAACACAAGGTATAGGACTATATGGAATTGAACAAAATATCAACATAGGTATCAAATTGTACAACGATCTACCGCCAGAAGTCAAAGTTTCAACAGCTCAAAAATTTAAAATCACTTTAAAGAAACTACTCGTAGATCAGTATAATAATTAAATTCATTTTCAGAATCCTTTCTTTATTTTAATTATTTAAACGTTAATAAGTAAACATTCAAAAAACCTAAATTTATAGTATTTAATTTGAATTACAATTTGTAAATATTATTTAATTTGATATACACGTTTTATACTTTGTAGATATTGTTAATTTTCTTGAATTTCTTATTGCATCTATTACACTTTAGCGTTAATTTATATATATATGTTTTAATATACTCTGTACGAGCCTAGTGCTCTTTTAGAGAAATGAATTAATAAAATAAATAAAAAAATAAATAAAAATATTGAAGCTGCTCAGTTAATAAATAATCAGATTATTACAGGAAGACTTAAAAGAAAAATGGACAGATTTCCTTAGGGAAAGTACATAACACCTATACTAATCGAAATTTCTAATTATGCCGAACTTTCTTCGTGGATCAGAATTGATTTCAAGAATAGGGCGACACTATAATTAATTAATCAAAATATTCCTTTTTAGAATTATAGATTTGAACTATAATGCTTCTCCATAAACTGTATTTAAAAACTCACTAGGATATATAATCTAGAATAATATGCAATATCCATATTTAGAAATAAAATTACGTTTTTTATTTAATTTAACTTTAAATCTAATGGATAAATGCTAGTTTCTAACCTTAATAGTTGAGTTGTATTTCAATAAATTGTATTCCTAATTGATGACACATTTCATAAAAAAGTAGAAACTTAATTTAACCCAAAATTTTGAAATCATAATTTTAAAATTTGAAAAAATTTAATTTTAAATTTTTTTCAAAAAAAAAATGTTTTATGATTTATTTAAACTCGCCATTGGATGGTGGACCTGCAGACTTTATACAAAAATCCAAAAATATATCAAATAACTAGAATTTAACAGACTACCAAATTTGGTATAAATCAAAAGTGAATAGAGTGAACTAAGTCAACTATGGGATATCTGCACGAATATAACACAAATATTATACAAAGAACAGGTTTATTTCTAATTTTATCAGAAAAAACATGAAGAGATTTTGCACTTTGTATTATCAAAGCAAGTATAGAAAAGTCTTGCTCTAAACTCTAAAGCAAAACCTAAACAAAAATTTAAATTCTTTTGACAAAGTTTTAGATGCACAATCTAATCAAAAGCTTACCCATGCTAAAAAAAAGTTATTTGGTAGCTTTCCGAACCGAGACACGAAAATTCTATGCAAACAGTTTTATGATCACTGTACTTACTGTACTTACACTTAACTAATTTTGGAAAATTTTTGGAACCCAGTGTAATCTAAAGTATAAAGTTATGGTCTTATAAAAAAATAAGTTGAATAGCAGCTGCTTGAACTGACCGAGTAATTTTGTTTATTTTCAAAAGCCAGATGACAATTATAGAAGGACAACAGACTACTGTGAGCTACTTAATGGAAAAGAAAGACACAGAAAATGGGCAAAGGTTTTAATTCTGAGCAGATAAACTTGAGTTTATGTATATTGTTGTAAGAGTTGTAAAATATGACTCACTTCTTGACAACATCAAAAACGTAATTACAAATTTAGTATACCCTTTTAAGTAAACGTTTGTGTGGGTATTAAAAATTACCAGTACCAAAATTTGTTAATTTTATATGAAATATTATCAAAATATTTCGCATTTTGATTTTTTTTATTTTTAATTTTATTCCATTCATTGCAATTTGGGAAATTCGTTCTATTAATTATATTTGTATTTTATATAAGATAAATAATAGAAAATGAACCTTGAAATTATCAACTAAATGAAAATGGATTTTCCAAAAAATTAAAATAAAAAAAAAATGGTCAAATTATAAAAAATTCAAGTGGGCAAAAAAAGAAAAATATAAAAAAAGCGTCAAGGACAATAAAGCAGACTGTGACGAAATGGACTATGCTATAAATAAGAAATGGAGTTTTTATTAATCAGCAAGATAAATTTTATTTATAAGCTTTTCAAATTTAACCGAAAATTAATCAGAAATTATTAAAAAAATTTTTAAATGAAAAAAAAATTTTAATTATAGAATTTAAATTAAAACAATTAACTAACAATTATTTGCTTTAAGGAACCAGGAGGACTGTATAAATGCGGCGAACCAAACTGTAAAAGTATACTAAGGGAAGCGAACTTCAGAAAATTAATTTATCTGACTAAAATAATATAACCAAGGAATTAGGATATTAATTCACAGTTGTATGCCAGCTATCCATACCCGATATAGTTTCATAAAAGCCAAATCTCAAAAATTTTAAAGTTTTCCCAATTATACTCGTCTATCCAATTTGTTCAATTTTATGACAAAGTCTGTATTTAATGGAAAAAGTTTTTTTTTAGGAACGCATAGCATAACTAACTACATCGACTAAGAATAGAAATTTCACATTTATCATGTCCTTGCTCGTATGGGCATATAACTAGTTAGTACCAAACGTTAAAGGTTATTTAAGTCATAGTATTTAGAAAAACTAAGAGTGCGTTTATATTGGAGCTGCGATAAGTGATTATAGCGTCAATAAGAGCATAGCTAGAAAACTATACAGATAATTTCAGTGGAAGTGTTTATATTAGAGCATCACTTTGGTCATCGATAAATGATAAGAGCATTGAAAACTCTTAATTTTTTAAAATTTTTTCATCACGCCCCCGGTTTAGGAGCTGTAGGGCGTCGAAAATTTAAATTTCGATATTTTTAAACACATGTAACTTAAAATATCCGTCCAAGTTTTTTTTAAGTAAGTAATATAAAAAATTAAAAACTCCAACTTTATATTTAAACATGTGTTAAAGGCTTTTCTTGAATTTAAAGGATGTCCTTAAAATTGAAGAAAGTGTCCCTATAAAAAGATTAAAAAAAATTTTATTAAAAAAACTACAGTTTTATACAGCTGATAGCTATAATCGAAGTTTCAATATAAACTCTACATAATACCATAGTAACACTTTTATCACTTATCGCAGCTTTAAAATAAACGCACGCCTGTAGCTTTTTTTTATTTGTTTAGCCATTTTGGTTCTCAGCCCCTCTTGTTTCCTTACGTAACTGAAGTCTATTCAAAATTTTTCCATTAAAGATTTTACCATTACCCAAATGGTTTTTTTCATTTTTAGGAGTTTGAAGCTCCGCTACAAAATTAAAGTTAAGCAACTCAACAAATCTAAATTATCCTATGTAATACGGTTCAGAGTTAAAAAGTTTAATTGATATATCAACGCTCGAGAACTTTTATAAAAAGGCAAGAGGATGAACGAAGAAACGAAAAAAAGTTACCAAGCTTAGCCAATCAGACGTGGATTAATCAAGATTTAACCAGATATTGATCTCTGAATTTATTCTGAAATTCACATACATAATTTTAATCTTATATTCATAAAACTGAAATTTTTTAAATAAGTCCTTGGGTTTCTTTAGTTGTGACGATTGAAGAAATTCTAGAATATACTTTGAAAAGAAATTTATTAATTTGATTGCACTAATTGCACCGTTTTGAGAAAATATTGATTTAAATAAAAAATACTCTTTTTAATTTAAAAGACTAAAATGCTTAAGTTCAGATATAATCTTCGAAAGTAATTTTCCATTCATTATTTAAATTTCAACTTAATTCAAATTTTTCCTTAAATATTCTTTAGAAGAATTTTGAAAAAATTTATGCTTAAAATTGTATTTTCTTCAAAGAAATTTTGGAAAAATTGAAAAGAATAATCTGCAAATATTTTCTTGAACTATTTGCGTTATAAACGCCCACAAAACTCTTTAAAAACTAAATTCTAAAATATGGAATAAAAAAAAATATTAAAAAAGCATTTCATTATTCGTTTTTTTTATTTTGTTATTCTTTAAATTTTAAATTAAAATGTAAAAAAAGAAGTTCTGCGAAAATTTTATTTTTAAACTTCATGTTAATGTTAACTTGCAACAATTTTCGCCACACAATTTATTTTATTTAGCTGTATAACAACAGTGATGGACAAAATAATATAAGTAGTGGATATATTCGCAAAAGCTTCAAGCTCATTAAGTGTAACACATATTTAAAGCCGTGTTCTTTTGATTTGGTTGAAGACCAGGCTTACATAAAATTTATAACTAAGTTTTCCTAATCTGATGTTACGAAGCCATAAGGCAGAGGTCTTGTAATTCCTCTTCTACTTTCCATTTTTTCTTTAATATTCAGGCCTAACAGCTCATAATTTAAATCACGCAATCCTAATTGAATGTTTTATATTTTGGAGTCATTCATTATATAATTAAATGAAAGAAAGTAAAGCAGACTGCGTTAACTCAAGGATTGAGCCGCAAACTTGACATATACATTATGTCATTTGGTTAATTACTTTTTGCAAAAAATACGTAACTTAATGAGTCTTCACTGAGTATAATTAAGTATAAAAAAAATATAAAGTGTATGGCAGCTATTAGCAAATATATTTTGTGCCGACAGATACTCAGCTTCATTAGATAATAAGTTATCTCATATTAAAAATTAAATTTTAAGGCAGCTAATTGAAGCTGCTGCACTATGCTAACCAAATTAACACAAACTTTGGTTTTGAAATTGCGCTACTTTTTGAGTACAGCGCTACAGCTATTAGAAAGTGTTGAGCAAATTGGTTCAATTTCAGTAGCAAAGAAGGCTTCTATCAATAAAAAAAATTGAGAATCCTAGGTTCTTTAGTTTTTTAGTTATTATGCGGTCAGATAGACAGGCAGACGGGCGGGCTCACATAGGTAAATCAACTTGCTTTTTGATTCTGATCCGATGATCTGATCCATACACTTGAGTCTGTGTTCAGAGAAATCATTATGTAGATTGTAGAGAATCGCTACTATTGCAACCAATTTTCCAAAGCGAAGTCTGTTTTGAGTATAGTGCTGAACAGCAAGTAAGATATTCAATCAGCTTCAGTTTCTTTAAACGCTATATTCACTAAGGCGTTAATTACAAAGTTGTAACTAATGTATAATATTATTAGTAGAGGGTACTAATAATTTTATACAATAGCTACAAATGCTAAATTTTGCGAGCCATCGCTAATATCTTAGACAAGTCTTAATTATATCCTAGAATTTTACAATATTTTTTTTTATTTGATGTGATCTGAACGGGGTTTGATCCTGAAACTTATCAATTGAAAGATCAGTGTCTTAAACAGTATGCTGCTGGTAAAATACTGATTCAATCCTCAATCATAGTAAAATATCCTTATGCATTAAGCGTTTTAAGGAGTTGAAGCCTCTTAAAAGCCTTTTTTTTTATGTATCTTGAAAAGGATTCAGCCACCATTTTTAAATTTTAAACTACACTTAGATTTCACCCTTCACTGTTTATTTTGAATCTTTTTTTACTTATGATATAAAAATTATAAGAAAATTTTTTTCAGTTTATTTTTTACCTGAGATACAAGCACCTGATCTCACCTTTACTAGTCCTATATTACACATACATATAAACTTTGTTTAAAAGGAAGCAGTTTTTGATGAAAAGGAAGCGGAAAAATAATGCAAATTGAGTTTAAAGAAAAGAAAAATACAAAAAAAAAAATAGAAAAAGTTTAAAACAAGGAATTTAACAAAAAAAAAATCTGTTAGCCTGTGGCTAAATAAAATTTAAAAACTTTTCAAATATTTTCCTCCTTTTGTACTTCCTTCCTCCCAATGACTTTTTCCATTATTTTTTTATCCAAAGAACTTTTTTAACCATAATATAATAAAAAAAATATCAAAAAAAAAAATAAATAAATAAATAAAATTTGGAATATAAAAAAAAAATAACCAGCGAAAATTACTTCAGGAACAATTTTATGTTTATAATTATTTCAACCTTAAACTGTAAAAATATTTTTTCCCCCATTATTTTACTTAATATTTAGTTAGAAAATGTTATTCAGTATGAAATTATGCAGAAAATAAATTTAAATTCTATTCTTACTGTCAATGCGAAATGGTTTGCTTAACTTAATTTCTTGGATTTGGTACTGCACAAATTTAAAAAATCATTTAAAAGGACGGCTGGTAGCGCTGACTCAAATCCCGGTAATAGTCGAAAAACTTAGCTAACCTTTGCATTGGGTTAAAATGAATGGTATAAGAAATTAATTCTTTATCTATAATTATATAAACTAATAATTTAATTGTATAATATAACTCACAGATACAGAAATGCAAAAATTATTTAAACCACTTTCTACAACTGTACTAAATATTGTGCAGCAAAACAGATGTCACATATTCAGTTGCTTAGAGTAAACTGTTGTTTAAAACTTTTACCTTTAAGCCTACCAAAATTAAGTTAGAAAACGTATAAATAATTCTACTGTATGGTAACACTGATTTGATATCAATAAAATGTAATTTTTTGACAACAAAAAATTACAATTATTCTTTTTTAAAAATAATTAGAATTGTTAGTACAAAGCAAATGAAAGAACTCTAAGAAATTATTTAGTTGCTTTTAAAATCGAAATAAATTTTGTAAATTAATTATATAGAAAACAAGTATTATATAAGAATAATAAATTTATTTTGAAAGATTTTTCTTGAAATAAAATTTTGTGTACTATAAAAAATAAAATCGAATAATATGAATACACGACTTCCAGAATCCGAACCCGATTTCGCTCATTTTCAATTCCCATCGTACTGTTGTCAATAGTAATCTTAGATATAAATTTCATCAAGATAGCATCATTATTTTATCGTCGGACATCACTAAATAGACTCAGAAGGTGACACTGAACAAAGTTATATATATTTTCTCATATATCTAGCTTGCTTCATTTTGGTGGATACAAACACAGTATTAATACACTTCTTGGCCTAAAGTATGGAATCCATTGCCATAAAATTCTGTATTTTTCAATCCACCCTCAAAACTATACGGCTGTTGAAAAGTTGTCGAATTTGCACAACGGGAACTGTTAGTCTGAGGGAATAGTTTAATGGACTAACAAGAGGAAAATAAAAATAATAGAAAATTGCTTGCACCTAGGTCGTAAGTCTTAATTGCCATTTTGTATTACCTTACAATCATTTTATTAAAGCTATATGGTTGTATAGAATTCAACCGTGGGGTTGTGTCAAACAAAAGCAAGTTAGATACAAGTCTTTCAAAATAAAGTTTTACGTCACATAGCCTATATTCGCTGCCTGCGGTATGGAATGACGATCTACATAGAGATTTAAAAATCTTTAAATTTATAAATATAATAAAAAATTATGCCAAAAAACATCAAACATGTCTAGATACACAGATATGTCTTGGAATGGCTCACATTCTCGAAAATCACATAGATTTACCACAAGAAGTCTAATATGATAAATAAAAATTACTGGTTAATCCAGTGTGACTAATTTTAATGTTTTGAGAAAATTCAGACTTTTTTTTTAGGGTTGAAGTAACTAGAAATAAGGTACTTGTAGCCTTCCTTGCAATGTCTTTCGTCAAATTTTTAACTTCTAGAGAAATAACAATCGTTTTAATTTTTTAGAGGCTTAGATTTATTTTATTACAACACCTTACTTTATATCAATGCAATTAATTATATATATGCATTCCAAATTGAAACTAAAAGGAGAGTTGCTAAGAAACAGTCTCTCCAAATCATATTAAAATGATCGCACAACCTGATCTCATAAAAAATTATTTCCTAACTTCTAAAAAAATCAGTCATTGCTAAACTCTTTGGACACTAACCTTTTATTTAAGATATAGTAAAAACAAAATCTTGTAAAAAATAAATAAATAAAGGCCTTCACTCAAAGTTCCCAAACATGGAAATGGAATGAAACAAAATACTCAACGATATAATAAAATTTAAAAGAACCTGTAGCACATAGAACAGAACGCTCTTGTACCACATTTCCAGTTTATCTCGTTCTTAATTTGGAAGATATGTTAGATATTGAAGGTGTGTGAGAGATACCCGAACCATTGCAAGGAAATAAAGAAAATGGAAAAAAACTCTTATACCAAATTTAAAGGTTCTATCTTTATTTTAAGTTATTATCTCTATTAATTTCGAAGAAAAGCTTCCAAGCTTTGGTAAGTCTAAGAAAAGTACCTGCACCACCACTCCAAATGAATTTAATGTTCGGAGAACACCCTCATACCAAATTTGAAGTTTCTATATTTATTTCAAGTTCTCAAGTATTTACTAATTTTTTAAAAATTTTATTAAAAATTTTAATTTCAAGTCTTTATTAATTTCGATGTTATGCTTTAGGTATTGGGAGTTGTGTGGATGGAGCCCGAATTACTATTCCAATTGCTCTCATTAATTTCAAAAATAACCTGTAAAAATAATATTTTTCTTAATATTCCAATATTTCCCTTTGTTTTATTAAATCAATAATTTCTAATTCACATATTCCACTGAGCTACTTTCCACATTCGAAGTCCCCAAACCGATTTCCAAAATTCCTATGTCCAGGCACTTACATCCGTTTTTTCTAATTTTCCATAAAATTAACGGGAGCTTTTAAGTTTTGGGTGTATATATTTTATCTTGACTATAATACCTTTTTATTTTAAATTAATTAGGTTTGAACTTTTCGTCAGATTGTCCCGCGATAAAACATACTTTATTTCAAAGGACCTGTCTAATATCTACAAAACTTATATACGATTCGATGTACTTAAAATGGACCCCTGCCTAGTTTTTTGTAATCTTTAAAAAAAAAAAGTATGCACGTGTCAAATTTAGATTTTATAAATTCAAGTTCAAGTTCTTTAAAATGAATTGATGCCTCTTAAATCTAATTTTAATTTTAAATTCAATAAAAATAAAAGTATTGCTTATTATATGTTTCTTTTTTTATAAAATTTTTGCATTTTAATGCCTTTTTAAAAAACAACAAAAACAACATCACATAAAAACCAATCCTCGATTATTACCAATTTATCTCCCAATCAATATTTTTATCACATTTTTCTTCTTTGTTTTTTTTTTTTTTGTACTCTTCATGTCTTCACTCACAAAAAAAAATCACCATTTTTTAAATGAGATTTTTATTGGTTTATTTTACTTTGAAATTCTTTCATTCCATTTTCCTTCTCTTTTCTTTTTTCTATTTTTATTCTTTTTTTTTTTTTTTTTTTTAATTTTTTTTTTTGTTTTTTCAATCGCATTTTGGCACGATAATTCCTTCTGAATTCCTTCAATTTTTTAAACCCTATTTCGAAAAATTTTCTTAAGAAATTCAAGAAAAGTGTAAAAGAAAAGAGAAAGTGAATGAAAGAGATAGATGGAGAATTGAAAAAGGAACAAATCAAGCAAATCAAGCAAAAACATTTCCAGTCATCCTAAAACATCAAACCAGTGCTCTAAAGTCAAGATGTTATAAATAAGTGTACAGCATTCCGTTATAGGCATATTATCTATATTCACCATGTTGTACATTATATTCACCATTCTTTTTTTGGTCACCATAGTAGTTAGTTGTTCAAAACAAAAGTCTATAAGATACTTAAAAAAAAAAGTTTCAAAAATAAATTGACAACAAATAGCAAAACTTAAAATAGAAATAATAATGAAAGAACAAGAAAAAACAAGTAAAATAATCTAAGGCAAAAGTTTTTCCTTTCGGCTTTTTCAATTTTTATTTTATTTTTTTTTTTGTTTTTATTAAAGAGATTTTTTATGGGGTGCTTAAAATTCATCAATGAAATAAAAACAACAACAATAAAAAGATAAAAAGAGAAAAATGTATAGCAAAAATTATATTATATGTATTCCTATACAGTGGAATAATTGTAATGCAAAATTTTTATCGTTAAACAAATTGCCTTTTAGGTAAATTAGCTTGAGAACAAATCCAAGTCTTAAAATCTCATTTCTGAAAATTTCGAGCTTTTTTCAATCTGGTTCTTTAACACTTCGCGTATTAAATTGCTTTATTGAAAACAAACAGGAAACACACCCTGTACAATATGCCCTTTTCACATGAAATTTATCTATTTTCAAATGAACTTGAACTTTTTTCAAATTACAAAAGTTTGATATATTTTAATTATATTTGTCTTTTTTGATCAATCCCGTTTCTCTTAGAATCCAGAAGTTGGAACTGTTCTCATATATATTTAAAAAAAATGTGTTCATCGATTTAATAGTAGAAAAATACAGCTTGTAAAAATTAAAGGGTTCGCACTTTGAAGCCCGCCTCAAAAAAAAAATATCCACAAAAAAGTTATGTGTCACTTTTTGGTGCTTCTCTTAATTTTTTTTTTAATTTTTTCGTTTCTATAACAAAACTAGAGGCTAGGTTTTCCAATTAATTTGACTGCTGGATCACAAGATACACGTTTTTGATAGAAGGACCAAATTTATTTGAAAAAAACCAAATTCATTTGAAAATAGACAAAATTGATGTTAAGAAGAATCAAGTTCATGTGACTTTAGACTATTGCCTTCTTCTAGAATATTTGTACATTGGTAACTTGGAATTCGTATTCAACCCACACCCAATATTAATTAACATGTGAAAAATATTTTATGAAATTCAAAATTTTTTGTGTTAAATAAATCTTGATTGTAATTTCGTTTTCACCCAACTTATTTAATTAATAAAAAAATATTACTTAAATTTAAGACGCTTTGATTATGACATACGAGATTTTTAAATTTAGATTTTCCATAGATTAAACCATCACCTATGTAGATCAGTTTTTAAGTGAAATGAAGTTCAGATATTATTTTCTAGGTAAACAAATGATTTGTACCTAAATTTCAAGATGGCTAAGTTTTTCAGGTCCTATATACTATCGAGTTGTACTTTAATTATGAAGTTCCAAATTAACTCATTAAATCTACCGTGGGCGTAGTTGCACAACTATACATACAATTAGAAAATGAATTTTATATCTGTTGATTTATTCGAACTTTTTTAAATGTACCTTCACCAAAATTGATGAATTTCAGGATTAAAAATCATTTTCTTAAATAAAATTTTAAGAGTTGGGGCCTTGGTCGCAATACCCGCAATCATGACGCAGCATTGAAGTTATAAAATGTCAAAAAACGCAACTATCAAATTTTTCAAACATAATGCAACATATTGAAAGCGGCATAAAGTGACTCGGGCAGATTTTATAATATCCTATATTCTCCAATTTGATTGGAGCTGGTAAAACATAAATAATTAGTTGACAAAGTAGTGCAGAAGTTAAAAGTTAATTAACTTTTGTGCCAAGGCTGATTTGAAACTTTGTTGTTACATACTTCCACTGTGTGCTTTTGTATTGTTTTCCATATGTTAAAGTTTTGCAGTAGCATTTCAATGTTCTTGGCTGCGCTCATTATGTTCAGGAGATCATTGTTTAACCTTCGAATCAAACTCGATTCGATTGGAACCTATGAAACAAATTAAATAAAATCACAATGTCACAAATAAAACTGACAGACAAAACCTTTAATACAAGATTTAGAACTATCTATAGTTTAAAATAAAATAAACTGCATTATAAAAAAATAAAAACATTACAAAAATCGTTCCTGAACTTGAATCGAAACAGAATTACAAAAAAAAAAAATGAATAAGAGGAAATTGAAAATGTCGTATCGCGTATCGTATCGCATCGCATCACATCATACTCTGATATTTTCATGTTACGCCTTTGATTTCATTTTTTGTTATTGTTTTTATTAGAAACATTTGCCTCCTTCAAAACATAGACAATATAGGATTGAGTAAAAATTTTTATGAGATTTTTTTCAGATTAAGAAAAATTTTCTATTGAAGAGAACAAAAACATAAAAACAAAAACTTTTTATTACTTGACAGTTGAATTTCTAATACAACCAAACACACACGTATGTATATAATACGTTAAATAGATATATGTATACGATTGGATGAATAAAAAGTTATTATGACATAGAACGAATTAGAAACACAAAAAAATATCAGAAAAAAATCAAAAGAAAAACATTGAAATAATAAAAGCGCGCGTATATTAAAAGAAATCCGATTTCATGTTATATTTTATCCTATTCATTGGTTATCTCTATATATTTATACATATATTTACATTTTTTTATGTTTTATATTAAAAAAAAAAAAAAAATTTATTTCTAGTAAATCCTGAAACAGGACATCAGGATTTTAATGTGAATTGAATTGATTCGCGCGCAATTCAAATAATAAAAAAATGGTATTAAAAGTGATTAAAAGAAAATGTTGTATAACAATGCGTCATAAAAATAAAAAATGATAAGAAAACGGAAATAAAAAAAAAACACATTGAAAATGAAAATTTATCATTGTTCTTATGTCCTTTTGATTGTGTGTTTTTTTTTTTACTATTGAAATTAAATACAAATAAAATAAAGAGAAAGGATTTTAATATAATTTAAATGAGATTTAATATGGAAATTCTATTTGATAATTTTATAATAAAACTTATGTTATGGACTGTGGTAGGGATTTAGCATTTAAAATATAATATATATATATATATATATATAGAACTGTTTGTATTGAATTTCATAAGATTAATTATATAAATAAATCAAAAATAAAATAAAATAAAAAAACATATTTTTTTCAATATATACTTTTATTAAAGTAGTACTAGCGCCCTAAAATGTAGAAAATAAAGAATTGAAGGTAGATCTTGGGAATTTGTTACTGTGTTAAAATAAAAGTGAATTGCTGATATAAGAAACAGTTCTTTTAATGTTTGAAAACTTTTAAGCTTAAAATGTTAAAAATGTTCATTAACCAAAAATTGATGGTAGATCTTTTGTATTTAAAAGTGTTTTAATATAAAAGTAAATTGCTGGATTAAAAGAAGAAGAACTGTCTCTCATTTCAAAAGTATATAATAAGAAATCGTTTCTTTTTGCATCCTAAATTTATAATCGGATCTTATTATATACTAGCTAATACCCGGTGCGCGTTGCTGCGCCTCTCAATGGAGGTTCAATTCAAGTTGATGTTACTGCAAAAAGTTAACACAAAAATTACACATGGTTTACACATGTAAATTTTAAAATGTATGAAAGCAATTTTTTTAAAACGATTTTTCTAAGATTATTCTAGTAATTTTTGAAACTTTCTGTAATTCAAAGCAGTACAAACTACTTTCCAAAATCTTAGTACCGACTGTTAACGGACTCAACTCCATTTTCAAGTTGCTTCACACATATAAAATTGGAGGTCAACCGGTCAAATCGTTTCTAATTTAGAGTTAAGTAACGATAAAAACTATAAAAAGCCACTGTGCCCCAATGGGTTAACGGAACTACACTATCTCTTTATCTCTTTGGCAAAGCAGTATTGCGCAAAGTTGATAAAAGAGTAAATTTCATTCTCAAAACAGAACACATATAAAAAATTTGAAGAAAATCGGTTAAACCGTATCTAATTTAGAGTAAAATAACAAAAAAATTTATAAAGAGCTTTTTTTGACCACCCGTCGGCCCAACATGGATTAACAAATTCCAAAACTGTTAATAGACTCAACTCAATTCTCAAGCAGTATCACGTATACAAAATTTGAAGTCAATTGGTCAAACCGTTTCTAATTTAGAATTAAGTATTGAAAAACCCTATAAAAAGCTGTTGGGCCGCAATGGGTTAATGCAACTTAATAAAATTTTTTTTGGGGCTTTCTTTTTAGCCAAAGCAGAATTTCATAAAATCGGACAAAATTTGGAAAAAAATTGGCAGAAAAACGGTTAAACCGTTTCTAATTTAGAGTAAAGTAACTAAAAAATTTATTAAAAGCTGTTGGTCCTCAATGGGTTAATGGAACTCAACAAAAATTTTTTTGAGGCTTTCTTTTTAGCCAAAGCAGTACTTCGTAAATTTTGACAATATTAGCTTCCAAAATTATTTTGACCAACCGTCGGCCCGACATGGATTAACAAATTCCAAAACTGTTAATAGTGTCTACTCAATTCTCAAAGAGCGTCACGTATACAAAATTTGAAGTCAATTGGTCAAACCGTTTCTAATTTAGAATTAAGTATTGAAAAACCCTATAAAAAGCTGTTGCGCCGCAATGGGTTAATGGAACTCACCAAAAATTTTTTTGGGGTTTGTTTTTAAGCCAAAGCTGAATTTCATAAAATCGGACAAAATTTGGACCCAACATTTTTTTTGACCACCCGTCGGCCCGACATGGGTTAACAAATTCCAAAACTGTTAACAGCGTCTACTAAATTCTCAAAGAGCATCACGTATACAAAATTTGAAGTCAATCGGTCAAACCGTTTTCATTTTAGAACAAAGAAGTTTAAATACTTGCACCACAGCCCCAACTTGGGGGTCCGTTAGACCAAAATTTTTGGGCCACGATTTCTTTCCGTACCAACGATTTCTTTCCGTACAATATTTTAAAAAATGTTAATCTACTCTTGTAAGGGCTATTTATTGTATTACTCACTTCAAGGTTAAATTATCAAATTTTGAATTAAGACACTTTGTTAATTATTCAGAATTCTCTTACAGTAGTTATTCCACTAACAATTCCCTTAAAATTTTAAAAGCGGTTATAATATTAAAAGACGTCCATTTATCACATTAGAAAAAGGAGTATACTATTTTAGATCTATAATAAAAATATTTAAAACAATTTTACATGCAAAAGAAATTGTATTAAGATGAAAATTTCTTATTATTTCTTTCCCTGACATCTTTAGATATTTTTTTTCGGCTCATTTATTTAAGACCAGCTGCTGCTAAATTTGATCTGATTCTACAAAAACTTCTTCCATTCTTTTGTAGTTTTGTGATATATCAGCAATTGTGCCGGTAGCGTACATTACTATGTTGTAGGACTTTATTAAATTATTTCCTCCTTATCCCATATGGCCTACAGCATTTTGTAATAGCATATTAGAAATAAATGCGGAAAGAGCATCTTTCTGCCTTACCCCACTTTGTAATGCAAATTCATTTGATACTTTTTCCTGCATTAAAATTTTAGCTTCAGAATTGTTAGCATCGAAAAATCAATGTGGAATTCCTAATAGGACTGTTTTAATTGGATCCTTGTTTATGCTATCGAATTTTCGTTGGAAATCTACAAATAATATGTGCATATCTGTAATGTATTCATAGCATCTTTATATATAATTTGTTTTATAATGAAGATCTTGTCTACCGTTAATGTAGCATTTCTGAATTCGCACTAATATTCACAAATTACTTCTTCTGGGTACGGTTTGATTCCGTTGAAAATTATATTAGATAAGACTGTGTATACGCAACTCATAAGCGCGGTTCCTCTGTAGTTGCAGCAATTCATTTTGTCGCCTTTCTTGTACAGGGTAAAAAAATTTCCAAGACTAGATAACGAAAAGTTTTTATAGTAGAAATTAGTACAAAACAGGTTTGAAGCAAACTGAGTATTCTTAAATGTAAACTAAGATAACCTAACTAAACCAAACCTAAAAACTATGTAGCCGTTGAATACAGGCACAAAAATTCTGAAAAAAACTTCGAATCTTATCCCAAACATTTAAAACCTACAAAATGTAAGCAAATTTTGTAGGATGAACTTTTTTAAGCAACTGCTCTACAGATCCTGATCTATACTGTACAACTTTAATAATTTTAAAAAAAAAAAAGAAATTTCCACAGAATTGTTTAAAATTAAAAAAAAAATTTAAATGGTTTTCTTGTTTGTGTTTTTTTTTTTTGTTTTTTTGGAAATTCGTTAATTAAATGTACACCTTTATTGTTACTTAATTATATTTTAATTGTTTTAATTAAAAATAATTTGAATAATAAATTAGTTTTTCAATATAAAAAAAAAAATTATATATTTTCTAATTGATTGATCAAAAATAATTGTTTAAAATAAAAAACATTAATTTTAATTATAATATCAAAAAACTTTTATAAATTTTGAATAGACTTTAATAATGTATAATACTATAATATTATATATGAAAAAAAAATTTAATTTATTTTTTCATTTTATTATTTCTTTTTTTACCATAGGCAAGTTTCAGGTTCAATGGGTACTTAAAATTCTAATTCAATGACTCTTTTCTTTGATTTTAAAATAAATTAATTTTAAAATATAATTAAAACTTTAATAGTTTTTCAATACATTGTCAGCCTGTCAATTTTGCTACTAAATTTTATTCATTGCCTGGTAAATTTGTCAGGCCTGTTAATTAAAAAAAATTGAGTAAAAGTTATGATGTTATGATGCAATTTGTATATAATTTTGAGAAATATTTATTTTAAAGATTTTATTTCTGGTAAAGTTTAGACTAATTTAAATTTACTAATATAGAATGGCAGAATATAATCCATAAAATAGCTAAAGTTACATTAAAAATGTTAATGTTTGTTATTTGTTATTGGGGATAGCATGTGCTATCTTAACACGTAGTTCTTGTGGCCTGTTGTGCATCCTAATTTCAATACTTTATATCAGTTTATAAGTAGTATTATGAATATAAGTATATTGAATATATTTGAAATTACATTTGGTCACCAAGGAGATTTGCAAGCTATTCATAATTTGAATAATTAAAAAATATTTTTTCTTAGTTTTTAATATATAGCTAAATAATTATATAATATATAAAAATTTAAATAAGAATCTAATAATTACTATATAATTTAAGGCCATTATTATACGAAATGTAATCATCGACAGAAAATCAGTGTACTGGCATAGCCTGATAAATGACAGAGGCAATGATCAATATTTTAAGTGTTTTATTTACTCGTTTTTATTTTGCGCCCTAAAATATTTGTTTAGAGTCTTTTATTTAATATACAGAGATCGTTCCAAATAAATATTGGGCGGGATGGGGCTTATATAAAACATATAAAGGAAATTTTGATTTTGGTTGCAAAACTATTTTCCATTTCAACAGTACTTTTGACTCACTATATAATGAGACAATAGCTAAGTGAGTTAGTCCCCTTACTGCAGTGGTTCGTTTCTGGCCATAGGACTTCTATAACATAACGACAAGGAAGTTTGTGCAATCCTGGAATTATTTATTTGTAGATATATTTATAGATAATAGTATAGACATTTTCAAATAAAAAAACATTACCAAAGTTTTCATAGGCCTCATTTAAAAGGTAGAATAACAAACACAAATAAAATTCTGATTTGAATTTATTTTGACAAATCAGAATGTCATGACTTAATACCGTTTTAGACAGTTTTTAATAACAGTGTTTTTCAGAACCGAATGGAAGCAAGTCTTTTACAGATAAAGCTCTGCATTATCTTTAGTATTTCTTTATTTTAAAGTAAGCTGATTGTTATTATACTATGTACTTAAGTTGAACAGCCTTTGCAATAGTATAGGCATATAATATATTAATAATAAAATGTATATACTTAATATAAAATCCGTTTCCACTCATCTACATCTTTATTTCATCTTTAACATAACAAACAAAGAAGAATAAACCTTCAAATTATATTTAATATTGATTCATTCATGAAATCGATCATAAATTTTAAAATTTTTGATTGTAAATTTAAATATTAAAATTCTATATAAACTGCATCAAAAACATTAATAAATATTTAATTTTTTTTTTTGTCAAAATTTTATAATAAAATATAAATATAAATAAATAAAATAAATTTTAAAATAAAAAACAAATATAATAATACAAATATAAATTACAATATGTATATAATTGAATATATAATTTAATACTTACAAACAACAATCATATCACCATGATCTGATACAGTTTGAAATGATGGAGCTTCAGCAGAAACTTCACATCGATATTTTCCAGTGGTTGACAGATTGACATGTTTCAATACAACGACAACATCGCTTGAATTATGAATCTTTATTTCATTGTATAATATGTTTATGTTTGTATTGATGTTCAATTTATAGATCAGCGAATAACAGCACCAAAAAAAAATAAAAATAACGGTGAAAGGATAATATAAAAAAAAAAAAATAAAATATTAAAAAATATGTTAATATAAAATATAATTATTCATATATATATATATATATATATATGTATGTATATATTTTGATATTATATTACAATAAAAAAAAAACAACAACAATTATATATAAATAAGTATAAAACGGAAAATCATAAATATAACGGTACTTTTCAATTCATAAAAGTAAAGGAAGAGTAAAATAAATCTAGGTTATCATTATATACTATAGGATATGGAAAATGTGTAAGGTATTTCCTATATGTTTCTTTTTGAAGAATTTAGAATACAAAATATTATTTAAGTTTTAAATTAATATATATTTCTTTTTAAACCTTGGATTCATTTCTAATATTTGATGACTATATGAGAGATTGATCACTCAATGTCTGAGATTAGCAATACAACATTCATAAAGAACTTAAATCAATTCATAATTCCTAAAATTTACTTATAAAAATTAAGATAAATAAGGTTTTCTTATGTTGGAATATTGTTCAATCTACTTATAAGGTATACCGTACCGTTATATTAAAGACGACGTGATATTATCTGTTGGGCAATTTTAATATATCTTGTACCCAAGGGTGGAAGGTCATTATAAAAAAAGAACTTGGCTATAATTTGATACTTTTAACTTCCGTGTCCAAAGTTGGAAACATTTTACGCACTTATGATTAAGAGGATTAAGAAGAGTAAAGTTAATTAAGAGGATTAAATAACCCTTCCAGACTAAATTCTACGCATTAAAATTCATATACCTCAAATACAATTCAGAGGCAACTCATATGTATTTTGATGAAACTTTGAAAGTTCTAATAAATTCTATAAGAAAGTTCTGGAAAGTATATTTGAAAACGTGATCGGATTATTGCCCACACGAAAATTGCCCACAGAAAAATTATTATAAAACAGAATTGCCGCCTTTTCCAGAATATTTAATATTTTATTTTAAATCACTAATAGATTATCTCCTAGATAGAATATAATTTTTGATTTTTTCTCTATTTATTTTAATTTAATTTTTATATTTAATTCAAGTTTCTGTGTGCAATTTTCGTGTGGGCAATAATCATCGAATCATTTGAAAATAGGTAATTAAGAAAAATCTAAATAACGGAAAAGTCAACTTTTATAAATAAGTAAAAATTCGCAATTACAAAACTTGATAACTGAGTAACAGTAAATTATTAAAAACCTTTAGTACTCTTTCTATAAAATGGAACTTATCAAATCGGAAACGCAAACATGTTATATATTTAGGCTTGGAATTTCAAAATAGGTGACCTCATGGTATGACGTTTATCTATAGTTTAATATTAATGAAATCAACGGCGTGATAGGATATCCAATTAAAATAGCCACCAAAGTATTTACTAAAATTATCTAACTTAAATCTTTTTAAATACCTACTAAATATTCCAAATTAGATTCTAAAAGATATTAAAATACTGGAATATATTAAATAGATACTAAATATAATACTGTGTAATACTGGATATTAGTATTGAAACAAACATTGAAAAATAAAATGGAATTTAGTGATATATGCCTAGAAACCATTTGTTCAAAATCAACTTATCAAGAATTTCAATATGAACTACACAAAATTTAATGCAAAATTGTATAAAATAATGAATAAAAAATTTAATGCACAACAATTCAAAATCAATGTTTGTTTATAAAAATACTTTTATCATTTTGTTTTTTTTTAGAAATATCCCACTTTAATATGAAAATTTAAAATTTATTTATATTCAAATCAAAATGAGAGTACAACAACAACAACAACAACTAAAACAAGTGATAAAAAAATAAAGGTTTTTAATAAAGGCAAATTTTCTAAAATTACACAATGTTTGATACTTGTTTTTGGGTAATAAATATATATAAAAAATATATATTTAAAAATATCATAACTTCAATTATGAAACCCTTACAGCACACAAACAGTAGGTGTCACAATAAAATTAATAAAGTGATTCATACAGAAATCATTTAACTAAAATTTTAAGTTTCTAGCTTTAACCGTTTAGAAAATACGACGAATTGAAAATTTTGAATAAATTGAATTTCACATAACTGTCAAATAAAAGAACCGTGTGGCAACCCTGGATATTTATTTACATATCTTTGAAAAATTTATAAAAACACTTTTTATTGTTTTAAAATTGAAAATATCGCTTATATTTTTGTTTAAGACTTTCGTTTTTTGTTATTACAAATTAAATAAAGGGATATTCCGAACTTTAAAAGGGGCTTTAGCTCCATAACGACAGTGGCTATGTATTCTATAAAATACGTTTGTTTGCAATATCTTTTTGTAATTAAAATTTGATTTATTTCAAACTATGTAGGAATTTTGTAAACATAAGGACGGACGGTCGGACTGACAGAGTGTAACTATATAGGCACAGTGGAATTAAAACTTTTTGAAATTGTGCTAAAAAATATGGCACAGTGGAATAAAAAAAAAATTTTTTTCAAGAGGATTTGAAAATGTAAAAAAAATTGATGGATTATGTTGATGGTATTGTTATACATGTTGTAAATAAATTTTTAACTACCGCGCTAAGGAACAACTTTGCTATTTTTTTTTGTATTTTTTTTTGTTCCGGATTTTTAATACTTTTTTTTTATTTTTATTTTGTCGTTTTTAAAAAAAAAAACAACAAAAAAAAAGCAAAAAATGTTTATTTTTAAAGTGGATATACTTACATCAACTGTAACACCAGGTAACAGGAAAATTTGTGCAGGTGGCATATCCCTTGGTACATACCTATAAAATTCATTACCATCTTTATACCATTTAACTGAATATAATGCTTCATCATCAAGATCATAATGGCATTCAAGTTTTGCTTCAGCACCTTTAACAACATGTTTCGGTATTTGAACTTCAATCAAACGCAAACTGTGTGTATAATCTGGAATAAGTAATTATTGAAAAAAAAAATTAAAAATTAATAAATAAATAAAAATTGTAATGGAAATATTAAGAATAATATACAAAATGTAGGTGTGTATGTATATATTTTTAAAATTTATCTAAGACATACATTAATGTACACACATGTAAAACAGATTTAAAAAATAAAACCAATTTCTAAGAATATTTTTTTATTTATTGGTTTTGTCACTCAATTAGAATCGATTTCAAGGAATTATTGAAATATTAAAGATGAAGTATTTTCAAAAATGGAGGGTTTTTCATATTGTGATTTGTATGAATAATAAAGTAAAATTAAATATAAGAATGCTCGTGTTAATTTTTTTATATATTTTATTTTTATTTTATATTCACTAATTTATTTTGAGAGAGTTTGAAGATCAATTTTAATGTAATTTAGCGAAAATTTTAAGGAAGAGGGGCATCTGGTGACAAATAGGAACAGTAGGTGTGGTATCCCTGACATTCAAGTATTGATTAAAATATTAAATTTTCTTAGTAAACGAAAATGACGATACATTAAAGTTTTTAATTCAGTTATAATTAATTTTAAAATAATTTAAAAAACTAATTAATAAAGTTGTATAAAATACAGACACAACCCAGATTTTCAAGGAGCATTTGCAGAATTGATTTTACCAAAGTTTTTATTTTTTTCTATATATACGTTATATTAAATTTTGGCTTGACTACTTCTAAGGAGGCAGTTATACGTGTATTCTACTTGTAGGCTATTTGTATGTAGGTATTACAAGAGGGCAATTGTCCTTCAATTGGATATATTTTTCAAAATCCAGAGAATAAATAACGTTTTAATAAATAAAATTTTCGGATCCTATAAAACTAGATTTTAAACTACTTAAAAATTTCAAGATTCCATTTATTGCAGTACCGCTATTTACTAGCAAATAAAATGGTTTGGCCCAAAAGCCTAAGGGTACAATTATCTATTAGTATTTTTTTTTTGTAGTAAATCCTTTTGCACTCCTTTAAGGACTTACTCTATTATTATTCACCGATTCTATTTAGACAGGATACAAGTTTCTATAATTGTTATATTCAATAAGGCGTTGATTACTCCGCTGTAGTTATTGTATAAGATCATGAAATGAAATAAGATCATTTGACAAATGTCAATTTTTTACGCCATCTTTTATCCTACACTAGAATTATTTATATATTTACTTATTTATATATACTTTACGATATTAAGTATTACGAGATAACTATACAATTTTACACTAATTTTTTATTAGATATGATCTGATCGGGGTTTGAACCCGAGATTCTTTACAACTACTACATCTATTAGAATAAAAATTTTTGAATTCTGTTTGATGTTTATGTAAAATTCAAATCAGCAAATTAAAATGAAAAGACTTGCAAAAATGGATTTAATATGCAATAAAGTGTTTAATATTACTCAATTTGTGTTAATAGAAACCATTATAACTTAATCAAATTATAAATTTACTCTATTTAAAAAAAAATCATACGCCTATAAATATGCAATAGTGTTTTTTATATTTTTTAACTTCTTTGCTCCATAGTAAGATACTTTTTAATCATATTTTGTAGTATTTTAACATTAATATTGTTTAAAATTTAAAAATTTTAATAACATAAATAAGTAGGTATTATAAATTTTTCAATATAATAAATAATTTGTAAAATATATTGTAACATTCTTTACAGAATAATATTATTACGGTGCCGCGCTGGCGTATGTTTAAGTACCTGGTCGGGAATTATATTATTCTTTAAATAATGCAAATTAATGAAAAGTTAAAGATTATAGATATTTCCGAACTTATCCAAGTTTGCAAAAAAATATTAGTCATTTAAGTTTATTAGTCATCTTAGTCTACTAAACAATCTGTTAAAAATTTATTGTTTTGTTATTCTGCTGGAAAATATTAAAGTTTATGAAAAACTGTTAAAATTAGTATTTTTGGAAAGTGCAAGTATACGAGTGTAGAATGGAACCATAGATTTGGTAAAGCCCCATATGAAAGTTTAATTAAATATGTTTTCATAGATTTATAATTCAATTTTACGAACTTTTTCTAAAGAATATTCAATTAGGTCTACTATTCTACTATTCTAAAGAAATATGTTGAGGAAAAAACTTGATTCCAAGAGTAATTAGGAGTTCCGGACACAAATCTGTAATGTCAATTTGTAAAGTCTTATAAAATTTTGGATTCCGCACAATTGCCTAAAATAGGATATTTCACGCAAAATAGAATTAATCACCCAAAAATAACACAATTAGAAACTAGAAGGTAATAAATTAACCGCAAACCCATTAATGAAATCTCCAAAAATTCCACATTTTCTAACTTATATTGTTGTTTTAATAATTTAATTCCATTTTTTGTGTTTTTTTTCCAGAAAAATTAAACAGAAGACGATAGAACCAGTAATTCCATTTCCTTATTTTATTTAAAATAAGTTTCATTTTGAGAATTTTAAAATTTTTTCGAAATTTTAATTTAAAAAATAAAAACTAATTTATGTACGTATTGAAGTCTTCTAAAAATTGAGATTTCTGTTTTTCTTCAAGATTCATTATCATCCACATTCCAGAATAGCATATAAGTATATATTTTCAACTTATTCTAAAATATTTTATTTTCTGTCCTATATATTTTATACACTCCCCCCTTCCTCCCTTCTTCAATCCCTCCTTTAATTTAGAATACTATACTCCTTCAAAAACTTAGTTATTGACTGGAAAATAACAATTTAATTTTCTTTTTAAAAAAAAAATTAAAAGAAAAAATTTTCGAAGCAAAAATTGGAACCTATCAAGTTTTTATTTTTTTTTTATTTTTGTATTTTTTAAATCCCTTTTGTATTGTATAATAACTCTATACTTATATTATTATACTATAGTATAACACATCTCAAAAGTATATAATACACATATATATGTAATATATATATTCAATATTAATATGTATGTATAATTGTATTATATATTACACCAATCAGGATAAAAACAAAAAAAAAATCAAAAAAAAAATCCATTCAACAATTTTTATTATTTCAATTTAATGCCAAGTATCTTTAGATATATTATATAAGAGATTCTTTAAATTTTATATGTATATTGTGTGTAAAGTTATGTATATTGGTATTTATAAAATGTAAATATATATATATATATATATATATGTTGTATTTATTCTTAAACTGCTATAAAAAAAATGTAATACAATCATTTAATTGGTTTTTCCCATTGGTCCATTTTTAAGGACTATTATTGATGTGTTCTCATGTGAAAAATAGAATTTTTATTTTTTTTTTTATTTTTCTTTTTAATTTTCTTATTTTGTTTATAGTATTATTCGCTTTCATACTTCATAACTTATCCCCAACTTAATAAGTACGTATATATAAATATATAGTGTTTAAACAGATATATTCAGGTTTATTTGCGAGTTAATTATACCTACAATTAGGCCAGTTTAATACATAGTTATTAAGGGAGCTTATGATTTTTTAAAGTTGAAATCTGAGACCTTTTGACCCGTAATTACTTGTAAGTGTTATCACTAATCAAATAAACAGTTATTTATCTATGTTATACGTAAACCAAGTTTTTTATAATTTAATGTCTTTGAAAACTTTAAACTAATTTTTAAAGTACTTAGTAGCGTTTTAGAGTGATTCTAGCTGTAATTTGTGATCATTACTCTAAAATTTCATAATTTCAATGTAAAACCAAGTTTTTTATAATTTTTGTCTTTGAAAACTTTAAACTCATTTTTAAAGCACTTAGAAGTGAGTGTGTTTTTATTAATCGAAACTTTGTTGCTTTTTTATATAATTCGGTTTTTAGCCCTAGTGCACCATAACCGCTTATTTCTAATCAAGAATAATGTTTTGATTATTAGTTGTTTTAAACTAATCATAACTTCTTTCGGCTATAATTATTTATTTTGGTTCTGGGCCTTATGTTTTAACTTCTATCACTAAGTTCTTATTACTAATAAAATAATCAAATAATTATTTTTTGGACAAGTGAGCGTTTGTTACTAATCAAAATTTTTTTAGACTTTCATCAAATTCGGTTTTGTGGCCTAATATTTCCTACCAATTTTTCTAATAAAGAAATTATATTGTGGTAGTGAGGGTCTTTTACTAATCAAACCTTTTTGGGTTATAATTAAATTTGATTTTGGGCTCTATTGTATTGTACCATAACCATTTATCACTAAATAAATATAGGTAAAAAATTATTATGTGGTTTGTTAAAAAAAAACATGGAACCAACCTATCAAGTTTTAGATTAATGAAAAGTGATTGGTTCATTAGATCCCAGTAGAGATGCTACAAAAATTTTATTTTTAGATTACTTAATGTAATAAATAGTTTGTGCAACAGGACTCAATAGTTATTTAAATCGAAACAAAGTTCGAGAATAAAACCTTTAAATTAAATTTAAACCTCTAACAAACATTCTAGTCTTTAAAACGTAAAATTACACTCTGCATATCTTTGATAAATTTGATCTACAAAAATTATTTCCAAATATTACAAAAACTTCTTACAAGTTTCAAATGTTTGACAATTTATTTCATAATTAACATTTATTGACTTATGTACAAAGTAAAAAAATTACTTTCAATTTCAAATGTATCTATAGATTGTATTCGTAGAAATGAAATAACCAATAATCTAAAAGGTAAGTTACTATTTACAGTAAATATTCTTTAATATTAAAAAACTTAGTAAATATTGAAAATATTTACCAATATTACTTTCTATACAAAATAATTATACATTACTGTTTACATATTTTTTAATACCTAGAAAAAAAAAAAAAAAACTAATTCAAACATATACATACATACATATATATACATTTAAAGATATATATAAAGAGAAGACGAAGGTGATAAAGATGTTCACAACAAATAAAATATTTTTCTGGTTGGATGGGGTTTCCGAGATCAGTGAATTCACAATAATTCCGTTACTTTTTTAACAGAGCAACATCCCCGTCCCTGTTCAACATCGAATATTTATTTATGGATCAGTAACTGGCTGCGAAGTTTCGGAATTTTATAATATTGTCTAAAATTTTCATTATCTTTTATATAGTTGAAGAGTCATAAGTCCTCAAAAATCCGAAAGAATATTGATATTTTTCACTGTTTATATTAAATAACTGTAAATATTGCATAAAACTCCGTTATTAATGTACCTTTTTTTTATTTTTAAAATCATTTTCTCGCCAACTTTAATTTAAGTCCCCCCATTTTCCTCATATCTCTTACCATTTTTAATTTTTTTGTTCGTTATAAACTTCTTTATCACCTTCGCAGCTTTTCGTGATCTTTAAGTTTCAGACACCCTGTGTATTTTATATATAAGAAAATTTCATATAAGATATTAAGTTATTTAGCGAAGAAATACACGAATAAAATTTGAAGAAATGAATTTCCAATATATTTGGATGATTTTATATCCCAAGAACCCACCCACCTACCACTTATTAAAAAAAAAAACTTAGCAAAAATCTATTGAACCTTTTTTTTATTTTATTTCTTATATATTTCATGTTTTTATTTATATTTCTTCTCTTTCTTTCGTCATCCGTCCCTTTTTATCCTTCTACAATATCTATATATTGGATTTCTTCATCAAAATTGAGAAACATTGTAGAAAAAAAAAAAAACCCTCTGAGTAGAGAGATCAATTTTGCTTAATAGACATTTCATGACTATCATCAACAGGATGTGCAAGATACTTGAAATGAAAAATAAAAATAACAACAAAAAAAATAAAAACAACAACAACAACAAGTAAAAAAAAATTAATTTTTCAATCAAACATTGATTGAGAAACTAAAAGAATTTTTCTTAAATTGTTTTGTTGCTTGTTTTTTTTTTGTTTTTTTTTTTTTATGATTCTTTTGTTCCCCCAAAAAAAAAACAGTATTGAATAGGTCTGATAATAGCATTTACGAGCCTGGTTGATATAAGGGACCAAAATAATAATAAAAAAAAAAAACAACCAACGATGTTAAATGAATAACAAAAAAAAATTGGAGCAAAACAAGTACCTACCAAAAGTATGGAATTTTATTATATGTGTATGTGTGTATGTGGTAAATATTGGATAAAAAAAACTTTAGGTCAGTTAATAGAATTTCGAAATTTTGTTAGGATGTTTACAAATATAAAATTGTTATATGTATGTATGTATATGTTCGTTGTTGATGTATTATATATGAATATAGGTTATTTATATATATGTATATATTTTATAAAATCGAATATAAAATATAAAATTCTTCTAAATTTATTTTTGTTTTTGTATTTTGCTTTCATTTAGAAAATTGTTTTGCAGTTCAAAATAAAGTTAAAAAAATAAAAATTTGTTGTATATATATATATATATTTTGTGTTAATTTTATTTTATTATTTTTTTTTTTTGTAAATATAGAAAATATTATTAATTTTATTTCAAGTTTATAATGCTGGTGTTATTAAAGATCCAATTGAAAGGTTCGAAATGACCTCAACAGTCAAAACTTTTCAATAAAGTCTCATTTATTAGAGCTTAACTCTATTTACAGGCTTAGAGGTATTGAAATCTGCCAATGCTTAACTAAAAGAGTACAGATTCAAATCAAGAGCTGGAAATCAAGTTTTGTTTTTTTTTAGCTTTACAACTCCTCCTAGAAGCATAAGATTTTTACTTGGCATCTTTATCTTACTCGGTTTGTTGCTGTTGTCTTTGGATTGTTGCAAGTCAGATTGCATTTTCGCATTTCCAGGAATACTGATCGTTTGCAGGTTTTTTTGGGACGGCCTCTTCTTTTTCCCTGAGGATTCCACTCTAACGTCATTCTGGTAATGCTGCAGACTTTTTTCCTGATTGAAAGTCCGATCCATTTCCACTTCCGAATCTCTTTCACAATCGGTTCCCTTCTAGCAACTTCTAACAGATTCCGAGATCCTCGTACATTGCATCCCAGTACATTGCTTTAATAATATCAATTAATTTCTGGGTACTCCTTTGTTTCTTAAGGCTCTCCAAATTGCAACACGTTTATTTTATCAAAGGCGTTCTTGCAGTTAATAAACAGGAGGTATAGAGGTGTACTCCATTCCAAAAAATATTTGATTTTATATGCGTGGAATGTTGGCTTGATCTACGCAACTTCTCTTAGGGCGGAAGCCAGCATGTTCATCGCGTTAACTTCTTTCGATCTTACTCTAAAGTTTACCTGGAATGATTGTTGCCAATATTTTATATGTGGAACTAAACACGGTTATTCATCTCCAGTTGCAGCAATTTTTCAAGTCATCTTTCTTTGGTATTTTCAGGATGATGCATTTTTTCCATGAGGTGAGAAGTCTTTCTTCTTCCCATGCCTTTCTGATGTGAGGATATTGAAGTTCAAGTTTTAAGAATTTATACAGTATAGTGATTACTAATTATTCCTAATGTGATAACTAAACTTTCAATATGCTATAGTGATCTTATAAAATAATACGATATAAGTATTTACTTAATACGGCTTAATACGATGTAAGTATTTACACAAATGTATAATATAATTACGACAAATGAATTCTAATGAATGCCTTAATGAATCTTTCATTATCCCTTTTAATCCTCGCATTAAGATGTATGGTCTTAGTAAAATCATAAAAATAACAACAAATTAGACAGATTATCCCAAGTCGGATATGACTTAAAAAATCTAGTCCTCGATTCTATAGTGGAAAATTAAAATGGAATAGTAGTATTCCAATTTTTGGAGACTATCTTTGTTATTTTATCAAAATTTGAACCGATTTTGATGAAATGTGGTATTAATGCATTATTGGTAAAAAGTAAAGTTAAGTTCGTAGATGGGTTAAAGCGAACCACGAGATCGGGAGGCTCCCATACAAAAACACCAGACTTTTGGAGAAATCTCGTTGTCTAACCTTTAGAATGAGCACAAATTTGACACATAGAGTATTAGTGGGTATACCTATGAAGAGTAGCTTTCATAAATTGAAGTCTAAAGCCTCTAGTAGTTTAAGGAATATTAAGTTCTAATAATTCATCAAAATCTCAACCGATTTTAATGAAATTTTGTGTTAATGTTTTTTTTCCCCCAAAATAAACAACAACTTGGCAGATGTGGCAAAATTGGACATTTTAATGCCACTAAAGTTTAGACTACACATTATATCCTCTAATAGTCCCGATCAACTCTATATTTTCCAATGTATGCTTTCAGTTTAAAATTAAATCTAAAAATAAAAATTTTTTGTTTTTTTTTTCTATGTTGAACAAATTCTTTTATAAAATTAATAAAGGAAAATACAAGTACAAAAAAAGGACGATAGAAAAATAGTTTATCAATTTATAACCAGAAAATAAACACAACAACAATAAAAAGGAAAATTCTATTATAGAATCTTTGGGAAAAAATATTGATGCAATAAGTTGTTATAATTTATTGTATATAGAAAATCGATGGTGGAAATTATTTTCTTATTTGTTTAAAAAAATAAAAAAAAAATCAAAAACAAACAGGATAATAAAAAAACAAACAGAAAATATAAAATAATAAATTCTTAATATTATAGAATTTTAATAATTCTTTAGATAAATCAATGCATTTTATAGGTTTTAATACTTTTATAAAGTGTTTTGGTTATTGGGTCATTTTTATAATGTGGTAATCTTTTATAGAATTGAAATTATTATACGAATAATTGAATTTAAGAAAATTATGTTTTATTTTTTTAAATCAATTATTTAGAAAATTGTTATTTAAAAAATTGGTTTTGTTCATATCTGTTTTGTTTTTGGAAGGATACTAAAAATTAAAATATATAATAAATATATAATAAATAAAAATTTATTATATTTTGGAAATATTTTTAAAATTGGAACTTTAGAAAGTGTGTGAATAAAAATGGTAAGGTGAAATAATGCCAGAAGCGTATTAATGAATTTTTTAAAGTGCAATAAGGTCCTTCGAGTGTTTAAGTACAATTTTATTAACTCTGAAATCTCTCCTAATTCAGAATCATGGAGATACATATATGTAAATATTCTAGAAAAGGTGTTAAACCCTGCTTTTGAATCCAGATGTAATCCTTTGAAATTAATTCACCCCACTATAATAAAATCTTAATTTTTAAATACATATAATAGTTTTCTAATAAAGCACGATCAATAAAGAAAATATTATTAGTATATGCCATTTTTGCACTTTACACAGTGTCATAAAGTCGGCGTTATTCCGTCGGGCATTATTTCACCTCACCAATAAAAATGCATTCTTTTCCTTAACAAGTATGATGTTTAATTTATGATATTTAAGCCCAGCGTGGATGGAGATTATATATTAAGACTTATTTAAGTATGTTTTAAAATTTTAAAATAATACTTTTTAATTGATTCTTATAACTCCCACAAAATTTTTATAGAATTTTCTATAATAAGTTATGAAACGAAAAGTTTATTTAGAAATTTCTCTTGATATTTCTAATTCTAGATATTATAACTGAGTTTTATATTAAGTACCTACCTTTATATTTTGTTATAATTAATTATTTCAATAATAAAATGAATAACTAAAAATGGTTCCTTTCTATTAATGTACCTGTGACTTATCGTCAACAACTGTATGAAATAAATTTAATAATAGTTGATGTTATGATTAAAAAATGACTTTATAAAGTATAAAGTTAAAAAAAATTTATAATATTTTAATTGGGTATTTGGATTTTTTCGATCTTAAAAGAAAATAGATATATTCTAAATAATTTCTGATTTAATCACTTAATAATTTATAAATAAATGGAAATAATCTTTAATTAATTTAATCTAGTTTTTAATACAAATTTTATTAATTTCAATTAGTAAATTAACACTTTTTACTATTAATTTATTGTCTATAATTTAAAATTAAGATTTAACATTAAGACTAAATAATCTAGTAATAAATTTCTCTTATTTAATTGATTTAATAGATCACAAATTTTAATTATGTTATATTAATTATATCATCTGTAACAAATTCAAATGTAAAACTTTTCATAATAAGATCATAATTTCATAATAAGATTCTTTTAATACACTCATCTGTTGTTTGACCAGACTTATCATTAGACATTTTGATAGTAGGTTATCAACTTAAGTTAAAGTTCCCAAAACATTTTTGTAAGTGCATAAATTTGCGACTTTATATAAATGTTTGTACTCAATACAGGACAGAAACTGCAATCTTAAGGTTTTTCAAAAAACTTCATTACCAAACAATAGCTTTTTTATATAGTGGATAAAGTGTCGAACTGTAATTGGTTACAATTGGCTTGTAAACAGAAGTAAAAAGTGAAGAATTTTTTATCTGACTTTTGATTCGAATCAGCAAAATTCAGAAATTTTTTTCAAATTAATTTAACATAACGAATAATTAATAATTCTAAATTAATAATAAACAAAGCATTAATATAATAATATAAACATAATACAATACAAAATTCACATATTAATAAACAAATAATTTAATTGAATAATATAAGACACATATAGCAAAAGGCCTAGTACGTTTTTATGTTTTATTTGTATGTGAAAATAATTAAGATCAATTGAAAATATTTGAATATAATACATGGAGCTTCTCAATCCTTGCAATACCAACTATGGTTTACGAAAGTAAGTAATGTACTTAGCGCCGGAAGTTTATTAAGATAACCTAGGATTAAAGTCGAATAATTAGAACAATATAAATTTCATTTTATATGGCACAATCGGTTACATCACAAAATCTCCAAAAACCAAAACCATCATGAACAAAATTCCTACTAAGACAAAATCGCCAAACATATTACCGCCCAAGTCAAGGTCACAAAAACCATACATTTATATACTTAAGTATATATGCGAGAATCTAAATCAGGAGAATTTTATATGATACAATATATGATATATGATCATTCGATACAAGATCATTATTTGGCGCTTTCCAGAATATTTATGAGGATTTTATAGTTGGTTTCGAAATTATGGTTTTGAACTCTGGTTTTTGGGAATTTTGTCTTTGGGGATTTCGTACTCAACCCAACTAAATTGAATCGACTCCAGAAAATTATTTTAGACTTAATTTACAAATTCTTAATGAAACTTTAGCACGAGTTGTTTTTTCAACCTCAAAACCTATTACCACACTTTAAAATTTAATTATTTTAATTATCAAATATCTTAAAATCCAAAAAACTTGTAATATAAGTGTAATATTTTCTCAAAAAAGTTTTCTTAAAAAAATTTCTTCTCTATAAACGAAAAAAAAAGTTAAGCATCCAATAAATCTTCTTTAATTACTTCAAAACCATCATTAATAGCACTATTAAAAACTCTTTCAAATTCATCAATGTTTGTTTTTCTGAACTGTTCTAATAACTGTTCTAATAAAGTCTTTTATAACTCTTGTTCTTTATTAAAAACGAGGAAGAGTGTAGTAGAGTAGACTGTGTCAACTCTGGGATACCCGTATAACCGTAACATATACATTATATCATCCGGTTAATTACTTTTGGCAAAATTTCAAACATACTTTATTAAGTTTAGTGTAATACTCATATAAAAGAAGGAGTTGTATGGCAGCTACTCGAACCCTCTGCAATAGACCAAACCAATTTTGCGCTGTAACCTTGACCAATACACTAAACTATTTTTGGCAAAATTTCAGACACCCAGATTCATTAGGTGGAGAGTAATGCTTATATAAAGAAGGAAGTTGTATGACAGCTGCACGAACCCACTGCAGGAGACCAACCAAATTTTGCAGAAACTTTAACCATAAAACTAAACTAGTTTTGGCAAAATTTCAGACACGCAGCTGTAATAGGTACAGAGAAATACTCATATAAAAAAAGAAGTTGTATGGCAGCTACCCAAACCCATCGACCAAAATGGCTGGATTTAAATGAATTTGCGAAAATTTCAAGATTCTAGCTCCTTTAGTTTTTGACAGACGGACGGACGGAGATACATAGCTAAATCGATTTATTTTTCGATTCTGATCCGATCCATACACTTGAGTCTATATCTACCCCCCCCCCCCCCCCCCCTCCTTCTCTGCGTCACAAACGTAATGGCAAATTTATTATACCATTTGACTATATTAGTCATACGGGTAAAAAAAACCGAAAAATTAGAATTTTATAGAAAAAGTTTTTAATATTCAATTATTTTACCCTAACCTCACAATCAAAATTCTTTTACAAATAAAACTTTTCAATACACAATCATATTAGCATTGTATAATTTGAAAGTGCAAAAAATATAAAAACAAAACAAAAAAATAACTGTAAAAACAGCAGAAAAAAAAAACGATAAGTAACGATAAAAAAAAAAAAAACGACATAAAACCATAACTAAGTCAATTAGTTAAAAACTACGAAATGATCTGTTAATTGAAAATCTCCGATAAATATCTTAATTAGGTGATTTATTTTTGTTTTTTGTGTTTATTTTTTTGTTTTTATTATGTTTCATTTTATTCCATTTTGTTTCTATTTTGGTTTTTTGTTCTGTTTTCTTTTTGTTTCGATTTATTTTTCCGGGAAAACTTTTTAATACTTCCTCCGGTTTTATAATAATTTTATTTTATTTTTTTTTTTATTTTTTTTTTTTAATGTATTACAACTGTTCGCATAATCCTTAAAACTATTTCTACAAATAACTGTATTTTAATATAAATATAAATGGTATTTTATAATATGTATTATAAATGTGAATAACAGTAAATATACAAAAACAAGAAAAAACCAGAAATTAAAAAAAAAAAAAACAACATTCAAATAATATTCAATAAAGTTCATAATTTTCTGATAATCTAGTAAATCCTCTATACCTATATAAATTTATATCGTATATATATACTGTTATTGTAGTGGTGAGTATCTTATAGATATACAATTGTAGTATCTATATATTGAGGAAGAAAAGATAGATGAAATCTTATAAGAAAGTTTTTTAAAGAAAAATTTTTGTAAGGTATTAAGTGAAAATAAAATAAAAAAAAAAATAAAAATAAAAACTAGAAGAGTTCTAAAAAAAAAACTTTGTAAGACTTTCATCTATGTAGTTTGTTTTACAGTGGATTTAGTGATAAAATTTTATAAAAATAGAAAAATGATTTTTTTAGTTCGGTCGTCCATTGTAATGGTTTATTAATTTAAAGGGTAAATATTGGTAAATGAGATATTAGAAGTTAGATATTTTTGGAGCTTTACTAATTCAGACAAAGCTTGAAGTGTGTTTCATATGGGACTTGCAATCTTTGTTTTTAACGGTTAGCTGTTCAACTTTTAGGTTGTTTAAACCTACCTATACAGGTATAGCATGTTGGAAGAGAGTGGACATGTTATATTCATATTAAAGGAATTAATCTTAATGAAAACAATTTAATACACATACACATACAATTAAAACATGGATAGGTCCTTATAACACGGAAGTAGACTTAGATTTTCTATAGATATAGTATTATATTTGTTATACATATATTGAAATAAATTTATATGTGAATTATAAGTTATTTCTGTATCTGTGAATTATATTATTTAATCAAATTATATTAAATTATTACACAGATTTTTTATTAGCCACCATTTTTTGACGACAGTGAAGAGCATTACAAGTTACTTGAGGAAGTCAAATCAGAGTCCTCCCGGAATAAAGTATAGATTGTTATTTAAGATTAGGAATTACGTAAGAAAGCTGGAGAATGATAGAGATTAGAAATGATTATATTTGGAGGGTAGCTATAGGGAGATATAGAAAGGATAGAATTACGACAGAGTTGTAATATTGATGAATATCCTTTGGTCCTTAGGTTAGGTAAATTTTACTATATCCTTGTAATCACAAAATATACATTTATCGAATTTTGGATTAAATAACTTCACATTTATTATAAATACATAATATTGACTAAAGTCTACAACTTTCTACAAATTTACCCAATTTAAATGAAATCAACTCCAATCAATCAATTATGAAAAAAATCTGTGAGTTTTCAGTTTGTTTTAACTTCATAAGCGGTTTTTATGCCACCATAACTTCTTCTTACAAGTCTTTATAAATATAAAATTAGTAGATTAATATACCGAATATTCTAGCCGGACCAATTAAGAAATTCAGACATGTGGGCACAAACAAACGAAGGCCCAAAAGTGAAGCAAATCACCCGAAGGGAATGGAGGTAAATTGGTCATATACTAAGAAAAAATAAAGAATGCAAAAATAGAATGGTGTTTACCTCTATAGGCGGGTCTAAGTCAAGAAGTAGACCCAGAACAACATGGATTAGAGCGGTGCAGAATGAATTCACAATTTTTACTCCTTACATGCCCTTTCCTCCTTAATTACTTGAATTTTTGAAGAGTCTCGAATTCGAAGTTCGATAACATTACACTTTGAAAGCTATTTAACAAATACCTTTCCACTTCAACAAATTGCTGACAACATAAAGTAACGATATCAAAATTGCCATAAAATATTCTAAGTATCTTAATAGCCTTTTAGATATTTGATTTTATTTTCTCTTTCATTTTTATTTTATCAATTTTTAAAGACTTATTAATATTATTGAAAAATTTTCCTTTTAAAAGTTTTCTTTTACAAAATTTTTTTTAACTTTGCAAAATAAAAGTCTAGATAAGTTTGTTGTAAAAGATTTTAACTTCAATATATAATAACATTATATTCACAAATAAAATAAAATTTAATAAAATAAATTTCTATATATATATAATAAATAAATATATAAGTTTTATAGAAAATCTAAGTAGTTTCCTATAGATATTTGTCCTATATAATAAAAGTTATAATGTTTTTTTTAAAAAATTATTAAATATTAATAATAGTTCCTTAAAAATTTTAAAAATTATTTTATAAACTTTTCCTGATATCTAAACTTTGATTTTCATTTAATGGAAAAAATATTCACTTGTGTATTAAAAAATATTCACAAGTTTGTGGAAAATATTACAAAAAAAAAATAAACAAGTTAATAAATTTTTAAGAATTAATAAATTTTAAATGAAACTGGTGTAGAACTAACTATAAGGTAAATAATATTAATTTTAAAGAATCATTAAGATTAGTTCAATTCTTTGAAGAATGTTTAAATAGAATTGCATTTAGTAGATTAACAAATTTTTTTTTATAAAACTTTAAGTGCTAATTGAAGCTTTTTTTCTCTATCTAAAATAGAAAACAGTTATTTAATATTAGTTAATCAAACAGTTGAAAGCTGTGGCATGACTTCATAGTGTAAGAAATATGAAGCGCCTGTTAAGAATTGATTTGTACTCGTGTACGTATTTGAATCTTACAAAATAAACTGTAAAATAAAACCACTAGCCCACTTGTGTTAATGTAATCATTAATATCTGAATGATTCAAATGAAGGTCCACTGCCTCAGTGACACTAAAATAAAGTGTTAATACACCTCAAAAATCAAAGAGTATCACAAGCATCTATCATAAAGCCTTCTATTGAAACTGTAATCAGTTCCTTTGCGTAGTGTGTGACGTTTTAACACTAAAACTTTGCTTATGTTTTGTGCTAGAAAATTTTGAGTGGAGGTATTAGTCGTTTTATTTCTTCAGAGCAGGTGTTCAAGACTACTAGATATCTGTAAATCAGGGTTAATGACCAGACTATTCGTCGATAACTAAGCCTAGTAATTGTTGCGGTAACACTAGAATCGTTTATAAGGCACAAATCTCTATTTTCCTCTTCTTCTATAGATGTTCCAGCGTCGATTATCCAGCTCCAGCACAAGTATCTACATTCAAGTATCTACTCAATTTTTTCTCAAATATATACGTTTTATAAATTTTTAGAAGATCAAATGAATAACGGTAAATTTAGCAGGAGTACAAAAAACCTAAGCATTTATAGCGGCATCTTTACCTATACCCAAAATGTGATTTTGCTAGGTGGTCTTTTGATTTACCCCTAAAATATGGTTGCGGATAAAAATTAAAAGTAATTTGTAATCATATCTGGCTCAATTGAGTTTAAATAGAATAATATATATTTTGATCTACCTGTTCGGGTTGGGTACGAAATTTCAAAAATTCATCAAGAATCTCAAATATCACTTACAAGTAAATATTCTATGAAATGCGTTTATCCCTGATTTTGAATCCAACTTTTAAACCCATCTAAATCTCACGTGGAATTTTCTAACTTTGGGATTTTTTTTTGGAATTATGATCTTTAGACAAATAGTAAACTCTACCCCAACCTGTTATTCCCAAGGGTCCAGGGTCAGAACTCCCAGAATTTAACACAATTTAAGTTGTATGGTTTTTTAACTCAAAATATAATAAAGGGAGTTATAGCTCACTTATTGGGTCATAACTCCCTACAGGAACTATTAATTTAATAAAGAGAGTTATAACTCCCTAAAGGTACTTATGACCCATTTGTAAAAGGACTTATGCCCCAAGTAAATATTTTAAAGTGGGTCATAAGTTCATTTAGGTAGTTATAACTCCCTTTATTAAATTACGACCCTAGTAGTTCTAACCCTACACCGTTCTCGAGATTAGCTTTGTAGAAAAATATTAAATCGGGTGGTTCAAACTATTGATGTTTAGTACAGGTATAAATATAATAACTGTAAGACTTATCTACTTCTCATCCAACGATATTCTAAAAATCATAGAACACATTTTGAGCAAAAATTCAGAATAACTCAAATAATTTAAGTGAAAGGCTTTAAAAAACTTAATTAACTAAATTAAATTAATTTACATCTGGGGTATATTTATTAAATAAAAAAATATATTTTTAAAGTTATTTTTTTGGAATTGTAATATAAACTTTAAATTGTGTGAGTTAGATGATTCCTTAATTCTATTAAATTTTTAAATAAATATTTTATTATTATTAAATATTAATTATTTTACTTCTATTTTTTACATTTTATAATTTTTTTCTTAATTCTAAAATAATTATTACAGAAACATATTAAACAAATTTTGCTGAACATTTTTTTGTTGTTATTTTTAACCACATTTCAAAATTTTAGTTTTAACCACAATATTACCATTGTTATTTCTAACCACAAAATACAGAATCAATTGGGTAACAAAAAATAATTTGAAATATTTAAGTAATTTGTAAAAAAATAAAATATCTATTCATTTAATTATTCTCTCTCTCTCACTCTTGAATTAAATTTTATTTTTGAATTTCTATACCTCACATAAAAAATACTAATACATATCATTTACTTTCATACATATTATACATATTATACAATACATAAGTAGTATTTACTTTCATTTTATATTAATTTTATATAAATATATTTAATAAAAAATCAATAATACTTTTAACTTTGAAGTTTACCATATATGTATACTCCCCTTTTTTCTTTCGTACTCTTCTAAAATAAATATTTTTAAGTTATTGATGAATTAAAATTATTTTTTTAATTTAATACAGTTACGGTCATAATGATAAAGCAAGTAAATTACTTATGAAAAAAAATGATTTTCTGTTAATTATTTTTAATATAAGGCGAACTTTAATTAATTTTTGTTAAAATAATCTAAGCCTTATTTGGGGATACCCGAAAACATCAGAGCGGAACTAAATCTCGATTTCCAAAATTTCGGTGGACAAAATCACGTTTTTACAAAATGTTATTGGACAAAATCTAGTTTTTTTTGAAAATCGCGTTTTTTCTCTTTTTTAACTAAGCTTCAAAATAGCTTACAAATATTTGTAAAAAATATTATAAGGTGGGATTTCAGAGTTGGATTTAAATTCAGGATTGGTCTATTTTCCAGAATATTATGTACGATATTATTTTTATGCGAGATTTTGTAAAAACGATGTTTTGTAAAAACAAGATTAATTAACCAAAAATTTATTATAATAGATTATTATATGATGTGGTGCGGGGTTCATTTCCTGTACAGAACAAAAAATATTTAATTAAAAAACAAAATATTGAAAAACAGTTTTCTTTACAAACAGTTTTAAATCCCCTTGGTGACCAAATATACTAAAATATAATTATATAGTATATAAAAAAAATAAAATAACCTTAGTTATAATACATATAATTATAAAAATTGATAAAAAGTATTTGTGCTACACCTAAAACGGAAAGGCACGTCGGACTTCCTTATCAAATTATGTACTTGGTTATAGGAATGTTTGATAAAAAATTCAATTCAAGTATGAATTGCATAATACGATTTTTGAACTATGTCAGTCTAATCTGTTCCCGAGGTATGAAGCATTTTAAAAAAAGATAATTATATTATGTTTAATATATATGTTTGTGCGTGTGAAGAATAATAAAAATTATTCAGGGTACATGCTATATAAATCGAAACTTTCAAATAACTTCTTTTAACTATGTACACCTATACTATCCAAATAAATTTTGCTTATTTTTCTCTTTAATTAACTCATCGATTCTGAATATTCATATTCTTTTTGAAAGCTTTCAAATAATATTATTAACATAGCTCCTGCCGCACCCGAAAGGAACAGGCGGATTCACACTGACATCACATTGCATATTTTTAAAGAGTTTTCAAATGCCTTAATGCAGATGTGTGTAGTTAGAAAACCTTATATTTATAAAGTCGATATAATGAATTTTATAACAGTAATACTGACTGTTCGAACTAAATCCACAAAACGAAAAAAGAAAAAGTCTCCAATTAAAGCGGGACTTTGAAACTTTGGCACCATTTTATTAAACGCTTTGTTGCCGGCTTATTTGAATGAAAATAATCTAGAAGGAGTTTTAGGGTTTGAAACAAACTTGGGTTTTAGGGACTTTTTTGTTGGGGAGTTTTTTCATACAGCCAGTAATACCACAATCTATGAATTAATATTCCAGATTTTTACTTGCCACAATTGTATATTTTAATTGTTTTATAAATTGAAATATAGCTGTATTTCTTGATTTTATTACAATTACAGTCCTTAAAAAAGGAATCCTTTCAAACATACACAAGATCAACAACAAATTTCAAAGAATTTTGTACAGGAAATAACTTTTTAAAGAAACATAACCTACATTCAAATAAATATACATAGGCACATATCTAAATAAGGACTACAGTAAATAATATATAAAAAAATAACTGGTAAAAGTAATTAGAAAACACAAAATTAGTAATTAAATAAAAAAAAAACCAATTTATAATAATTGAAATGGCAATAAAATGCGTGTTAAATATTTTTTAACCACCCACATTCAACTTCCGAAGAAATCTTTTCAATAAATTTTCAAGAACTTTAATGGCAACAAATTTAAATTATGTTCAATTTCGAATTTTTTTTTTATGCGATTACAAAAAAATTAAATAATAAAAAACAAAGTAAAAAAATATGTTTTAAAAAAAAAAAGAACAAAAAACAGGAAAACAAAATAACAAAAACATATAAAAAATGCAAATAATAACAGAACAAATGATATTGAAACAATGAACATTAAAAACTTAAACAACAACACAACAACAACTGTAACTTAAAATTGAACCAAAGCAAATAACACTGAGTTAAAAAATTTCACATTAATGCCAAATTGAAAACAAAACAACTGAATACTCAGTAAATACAAAAAAAGAACAAATTAAGAAACAAAACAATATAATAAAAAAAAAGAAACATAGAAATAAACAAAAAATATAAAATAAAATAATAAAACAAACAAAGATAAACAAACAAAATAAGATAAAAAAATAAAAGAACAAAATAACAAACCATTTTTTGAAAATGAGGCAAAATAATGTGCAAAAAAACAAAAAGAATAAAAAATACAATAAACAAAACGGTAAAAATACATTAGAAAATACCGTTATTACAAAAGGATAAATTAATGAAACAACATTATAAAATAAATAGAACAAAATAAATAAGTATAGGTATATATTGTAAAAAAAAAAAAAAACAAATAAAATAAGGAAACAAAACCCTTAATAAATGAAGTGAAAGGGGAAGGAAAAGGGGGAAGAGGGAAGTTGCATGAGAACAGGAAAATATTACCAAAAATACATAAAATACACTTAAATTGTTATTTTATTGTGAATATATGTATTTGAATATTCTTCATACTTTTTTTTGGAAAGGGGAAATACCGTTATAATACATTTTGTTTTTATGAGTATTTAATATATAAGTATCTATTTTTATTAATGAATGAATGAATGGACCATCATCTAATATTAATTGTTATATTGATCACCCTTATAATTATTATATTTTCGACAAAAAAAAAACACCAAATTTATAAAGCTAAAGTAGCACTATTATAATAGTATCTAGTATTAATTGGAATATTATATTAGAATGGGTAGAAAGGAATATTAACGGTAAATGTTGAAATAGTTCAAATTATCTAAAGCGATTTGTTGAATTGAAGCACACAAACACTATCTCTTGTACGGTTTTGGGTCTTCAGTTTTGCTACTGGCATATATTGCTACTGAATATTGGTTTTCTCCACAATATGAGTAGTCCATCTGATTTGGGTTTACTATGATATAAGTAGTCTATTTAATTTGGGTTTACTATGATAAGTAAAAGTAGGTAGTCTATTTAATTTGGGTTTGCTTCCATTTCTTGTAAAATGTTTCGTCTGGTTAGTTTTATTATACCGTGTACGGCCCTGGACACTCATAGTAGCTATTATAAACAAATTGGAAGCAGTTGAAATCTGGTTCTATAGACATCTGTTAAAAATATCTTGCATAAATCACGTATCCAAATATGGAAGTTCTACAGGAACTGCAGAAAGTAAGTGAATTACTTAATAGAATAATTAAAAAAACGAAAAGTAGCCTGTTTTGGCGAGGAACAAAATATGAATTACTACAGCTTATTTCCTAAGGCAGAACAGAAGGAGAACGACGAGTCGGCAGAAAGCAACAATCATGACTTATACACATTTGGGACAAGACTTGTTTGCGCATGGTTGTAGACTTTCTCCATACAGTCACAAATATAATGAAATATTTCAACATTGTAGCTAACATAACATAATATTAATACGCCGATATCCAGCAGTGGATTAGCTTTAGAAGAAGAACCACGTTTTGTCTTCATGTAGTAGCATTAGTTTTACACAGGAGTTGAACATCCTTTTCTAAATGCCAGCAGTCAGATATGCCCCTCTATGGATATTTTGAGAGATCATAAAAACACCAACAACTATTCTTTATCGCTTCAATATACTTGGAATATTTCCATCCACCTCCATAACTCAGATAATGAAAATTAAAAATTCGATGTAGAATTTTTGAACGAAGGTCAAGAACTATTATCTAGGCCGTCTTTAGAGTAAGCGACGAACATTGAACAATTCTTTGGAAAATATAGAGCTTGTAAAGCACTGTAAATCAATATTAATTGGTTTAGGCGATAATTAATTTTGACTATACATTTTAACTATGCAGTTGTATGGATGCTCTTTTAAATGTATTTGTTATTAATTAAATAATATAACACATGAAAATAATAATCGTTTTTAATGGGATTTTTTTTCTTCATTTTTGTTATTTAAAAAAAAAAAACACGAAATTGTTTTTTCAACCATTAAATAAGGATTTTGTTTTTTTTATTTTTTTTTTTTTGATGTCCTTTTTTTGTTGTTGTTGTTTTTTTTCTCTTTTCTGGATATTTAATTATCCTCATTTATACACTTAAAGTGATGCGAATTTTTCTAATAATGAATAGAATGAAATAAATTTGAGGGTTGTAAGAATTGGGGTTTCGTGTATTTTATTTTTTTTAAGGAAACATTTTTTTTAATTCCCAGAAAAGAAAAAAAAAATAAAAAAAAAAACAAAATGAGAAAATTTTTTTCTTTTTTGTAAATTAAGAGTTGTTAAGAGAAACCAAAAAAACAAATCTTTTACAAGAAGAGTTTTTTAAAAAAAAAAAATGAGAAAAAAAGAAATTATAAAGGATTTTGTACTTTTAGTTCACTTATGATTTTTGCTTTGAACAGAGTGTGATGATAGGATTAGAATAAAGTATTTAATATTTTCAGTTTAATAGTTTTAAATAATATTGAAAACTTTTCAAGATTTCAAACTTCTTAAGTTACAGACAAATCTCGTCTCGGCTCTACGTCTCCCCAAGCAAGCTCTATGTAATTATTAATTACGAATCATTAACAAAAAGTGATTGCAGAAGCAAAGATTAACAAATTAGCTTTAAACCAAATTTTTGATCCGACTAATGAATTTATACTTTAGGTGTTAGAAAATAGAACTTAATAAATCATAAATATTAAGTTCTATTTTCTAACACCTGAAATATAAATTCATTAAAAGAAATATGCGGATGATTTAGTAGTCGTATCTTCTGAGAATGACTATAGTACTCTGGAGAGAAACATGAATATTGATATGTTGGAAATAAATAAATGGATGTCAGAACATAAACTGACAGTAAATATTGATAAAACTAAGTATATGCTTATTAGAAAACATGTAAACGTAAACTTAAAACTTACTTTTAATGAAATGGAAATTGAAGAAGTAACTGTTTTTAAATATTTCGGTGTGTTAATCGACTCAGAATTGAATTGGGGCCAACAAATATCAAGTCAAGCTAAGAAGGGGAGAAAAATAGCAGGTGTTTTAAGAGCTGCACAAAAACGAGTTCCATCAGAAATAAAAAGCTCAATATATTATAGTCTGTTTCACTCTACAATTACATATGGTATTCATGTTTGGAGAAATACACATTTAAAATATATAAAGGCAATGTAAGGAATACAAAATTATGCTATTAAAAACTTATATGGGCTGCCTAGAAGAACATCAACATCTGCGATGCACGCACAGTTAAACATCTTACCTCTAGAGTTATACAAAAAAATGCAACAAGCACTCCAAATTCACTACTTGAAAAACAATTTAATTTATCATAACACGGTAATGATGTACACACATACAATACAAGAAACGCAAATTTAATACATATTAGAAACGCAGACTATAAATATAAAGGATTAGATAGTGTCTTCTCCACAGCTGTTAAAAATTATAATAATATACCAAATGAAATAAAAGCCGTTCCAAATTACAGACTTAGAGTTAATATAAAGAAATACTATTTGTCTCTGCTCCAATAACTAGCTTAAAGAGCACAAAATTAATTTAAAAATAATTAATTATATTTTGTTTTATACTTAATACTTTTGAGTTTACTTTGCCATATTGAATAGTTACTACATAATGTTTATATCATTTTATTTTAATTCTATACTTTATTATTTTATTTTAATTATATACTTTATCTTTCAATTTGTTTTTGTTTACTTTATAAATATTGAATTTAAACTTTTACTCTTTCTTTTTTTTTTATTGCATTTATTAACTAATAATACTATTGATAATTTTAGCTTTTGAAGTTAAACTTATGTATACACTCTGTACGAGCTCAAAGCTCTTTTGGAGATATTAATAAATAAATAAAAAATAAATAAATAAATAAAATAAACTTTTTTGTATGTCTTAACAACAGTTATTAAAATCAATTAAACAATTTATGCAAAATCTTCAGCTAATTTGATGAGAATATAATAAAGTATATAACGCATATTCACCTTTTTAATCCTTCTTAATTAGAATGGCATCTACAACATAAAGGACTCAATATAGATTTTAAGAAGTAGTTACTTAGCACTTAGCCATTTAAAACAATGTCATACAGTAAAAAAACTGTATAATTCCTATTACCTGTCTTTTAAATCTAATGCACAAAGAATTATTTATTAAATTATTTTAAAATTCTTGTGATATGACATGAATATATACGCTTTCAAATTTTGAGTTTTTTGATTAAAAGGCGAATCAAATTCGAGCAAAATCCTATTATCTAATAAATACATTGATGATAAAGCTTAATTTCAATTTTCTTGGAAGACACTTTAAAAAAATATGCAAAAATTTTGTGTCACCAAGCCTTATACTGCAGAATGATTAGAACAGAATCATTTAATTATACAAAAGCGTTATTAACATACAGTGGGTTGCCAAATTATTAAGAACAGTATAAAAAATTAAAACCGTTATTATTATATGGAAGGAATATTTAGAAAATAATTTAAAATTGTAGTTACCATAGAAACAAAACAATTAATGTTATTAAATATGATTAATTGTATTATAAAGTCATCTAACTCCTGAAATTTCAGAAAATTCTTACTGTCCGTAATAATTTGGCCACCCATTGTACATCACGTGTAATGATTTTCGGAGTATACAATAAAGTTAACCCCCCTTTTCTTCGGGTTTTTGACTGGACTGTCATTGTTCTGGAAATATTTTTGTGAAATATGTGAGTCATCCACTTCAAATACCCAAGAACTTACTTCAACAATATATTGTTAAATATAATTCATCTTAAAAATATCTACAAAGATTTTCAACACACTCTGTATCATAATTTCTATTTACAAGTTCTGTTATTTTTTTTTTCTTATTCAAAAATTTAGCTTTACCAAAATATATATATTGATATATGAGATCTAATGACATAAGATGTTTATAGAAAGGTAATAAAGACTCATTTTAACAATATAAGTAAATATATCTTTATTTGTATATAACATATACCCAAAACATATAATACTTGTAAAATACATGTCTAATACCTCGATATACATTCTTCAAGTAGTTGTTCTTTACAGAATATCTTTAATTTTTATTTTTTTTTTTTTATTTTCATATGAGTTGAAAACAAACACTAAAAAAATACTAAATACATATTCATATTACATATGTATGTATATGTATATTATATGTCTATATTTAATAGACGTTGAAATGTCAAAATCGTTATCAGAATTGGTCAAACTCAAGAGAATTACTGAAAAAAACGAGGAAGAGTGTGGTAGAGTAGACTGTGTCAACTCTGGGATACCCGCATGACCGTAACATATACATTATATCATGCGATTATTTACTTTTGGCAAAATTTAAAATATTCAACTTTATTAGGTGTAGAGTAATGCTTATATAAAAGAAGGAGTTGAATGGCAGCTACTCGAACCCTTTGCAGTAGACCAACCAAATTTTGTATTAACTTTGGTCATTACACTAAACTATTTTTGGCAAAATTTCAGACACCCACCTTCATTTGCTGTAGTGTAATCCTCATATAAAAGAAGGAGTTGTATGGCAGCTACTCGAACCCTCAGCAGTAGACCAACCAAACTTTGAAGTAACTTTGGCAATAAAGTTAAACTACTTTTGGCGAAATTTTAGACACACAGCTGCAATAGGTACAGAGAAATACTCATACATAAAAAGAAGTTGTATAGCAGCTACCCGAACCGATGAACCAAAATGGCTGGATTTAAATAGCGATTCCGGTTTTTGCATAAAAACGAATTTGTGAAAATTTCATAATCCTAGCTCCTTTAGTTTTTGAGTTATCGTGCGGACGGACGGACGGACGGACATACATAGCTAAATCAATTTATTTTTCGATTCTGATCCGATCCATACACTTGAGTCTATATCTACCCCCCCTCCTTCTCTGCGTCACAAACGTAATGACAAATTTATTATACCCTTTGACTATATAGTCATACGGGTATAAAAAACTGTGTAAGAAAGAGAAAGAAAAACTACAAGATGAACAAGTAAAAAAAAAAGGATCATTGAAATTCAAACCTTTTTTATCCATTTCTTTTTTTCGAATTTTGTTAATTTCTTTTTTTTTTTTTGGTAACTCTAAGCACTTATGTGATAGAAAAGCTTCTCATTTTCCCTAAGGACCATCTGTAATAGGCCTAAAAAGTACATAAATATACATATGTATATGTACACATATATTCTAAATTTATTTTGAAAAACAAGAAGTAAATTTTTATTTTCGATCATTTTGAAGACTTTTGGGATTTCGGAATATTGGAAGTGATTGGGAGAAAATACTGAAAAATGAAAATTATTTCCTTGATTTTTTTTTTAAATATATTTTATGGATAAATATATATAAGATATATAAATATATATGTATATGTAGATTATATACACTTCTTGTTGTTGTATTTTCATTCTTATATGTCTTGAAGTGGCGATGTGTATAATATTAAATAATAAAATGAAATAAAAAAAATTTTGAAAATTCGACAAGTATAAAAAATTTTTTTATTTAAAATTTTTTAAATTTTTTTTTAAATATTTTTGAAACTGGAAAAATTCAATGAATTTTTCTTTTATTTTGTTAGAAAATACTATACTTTATTTGTAACTTAAGGCACAAAATATTAATTTAAAAAAATGAAAATGTGTTTTTTTTTTTTTTTTATTGTAAATACTTGTTATATTATATACATATATTATTATTAATATATTATGTATATGATTTTATATTATTAAATTAAACTGATCCTAACAAATGCGTACAACCACATTTACTCAAGAAGAAGAAGAATATTTGGATCTTCCAAAAACTTGCGATAAAAATGTATTTGATAGAGCTTAGTATGTTACCATCCAGAATAATTTGATATTGCGTTTATGGGTTCTAAAGGAGTCCTTTAGTAGTTGAATAAGGAGTTGAGAATTCGTATAGTATTATGTGGAGTATCCTTTAGAATTAGAGGCCAACTGTAAAACTTTTGATTTCATTTCATTTCTTGATGCTAAGGAGTTGGGTAATGGTTGCAAATGCTCCTACTTGGACATCAAATAACGTCTATAATTTATGCGGAAAATCATTTAAAAGATCTTGGCGAAAACCGGTTTTTGTTGTTTTTGAAGCGCTAACTGTACAATTGTTAGGCTAATAAGCCTATCTATACCATAGGTAAATGTTAGAACAGGGTGTCATATTATATTCGTGTTATTAGAATTGATCTTAATGAACCCCATACACTTTAAACCTCAGATAGTGCTAGCTCTTATAACATATAGAAACATCTTAGACTTTCAATAGATACAATTCTAATTTATTTATATTGTTATAATTTTGTATTTGAGTTATTAGTTATTTTATATCTGTGAGTTATATTATTCAATTAAATTATTTTTTTTATATTTTGCATTTGTTTATATTAATTGTTTTATTAATGTAGTTATTAAAGATATATAATTATTAATTTATTATTAATTAAGCTAATAATTTGAACCGAATGTGGGAATGGTAGTGAGTCGAGTAGAAAACAAGAAAAGTTTTTCCACTTTCATAGAAATTCGGACCCGACCCTTTCGCATGAAAGGTCAGCAATCTAAACACTTTGCTTTCCATTTGTTTTGATTTCAGGTTACCTCTCAGTAAGTTTTGTCTTGGCTGAGAGCGCGTTTAAACTTTAACTGTAAAATGTTTGCGAGATTTATTAAACAATTTTATGAAATATAAATTTAAATAGTTGATTTGCAATGCAAGCATACATTACACTCTTATTTTGCTTAAATTAAATTTTTAATATAAAATACAATATATATTTAAATAATATTTATTCCAAAAATGGTCTAATAAACTACACAATTTAAAAAACAAAATCAATTAAGGAACCTATTTTTTTTATTTTGCAATCAATAGATATTTGAAGTTCATAGTTTAATATTTTGTGATTTAAAAGTTCTTTGATTTATTACATTAAGAAGTTATGGAGTAGTATTTTCTTTAATAAATAAGAGTATAAATATCTCTTGAATCAAACTGTAATTAACTAACATCTGCTTTTAAAATATATTGTTGGTATAGAATAGAGAAAAAAAATACAATTGCTTGAACATGATAGGCTGATACGTTTATAATATTATATTATATCAGGTAGATACTAAAAATTGCAACATTCTTGAACCTATATAATGTTTTAAACACTAATAACAGGGTCGTAAAAGTTGACAACTTTTACCATAACAAATTTCTTCCTAAACTTCAACATTTTATTAAAATTTTTTATAATAAAATATATTCCTAAAAGTATGCAAAAATCGTAATTCATTATACAAATTTAAAAAGACTTCATCCTACAGTTATGCAAAATTTCTAATAAGGTTTTTAAAGATAAGAAAGCTTTCCGAAATCAAGAAGTTACTGCCATTATTAACATATTCGTAAAAGTTAACAATGTTAACGATATTATATTTTGTTAAACTTAAAAAGTTAAATACTTAATATATTCTTGATCATTTGAGTGATATAAATAAAAGACGAGTAGTTTCATTTCGAGTATTATCACTGAAGAAGGTGCCATAGCCGAAATACTGGTATTTGTAACAGTGAAAATAAATGGAAACTAATAGATTTTTAGTTATTTAGTTAAAACTTTTTATAATAAAACATCTTCCTAAAAGTATGCAAAAATTGTAATTCAATATACATCATTCATTCTAGCGTCATTCACTCTATCATTTATTATAAAAATAGCGTTCTTTAATCACTAAAAGTTATTACAAAAGAAAAGAAGCGAGTCAATATTACATTGTATGACAATTAAGAGCATTCGAAAATGAGTCTTTAAGCTCATCGATTACAAAATTTGCGCTAAATAAGATTCATGGCTAGTTTTCAAACAAATTTTAAAAATTGCTTAGAAATCTATTTAAAAAAAAAAAATTTAAATTTAAAAAAACCGTTAAATTATTTCGGTTACCTACACCGCTTAATGATCAATAATAAAATTAAGTAGGATCTCTGGGACCCAATAAAAGTAGTCTCTTTTGAAAACTACGAATATATGTTATTTGAAATGGCAAGAGGATGGCTAAAAATTTGTTAAATTATTTTAAGAACTCTCCTAGAAATTTTTTCTTTTATTTAAATATAGTTGTAAATATAGGTAGCACAAATTATTTGATACAATTTTTTTACTTTTTAATGGGGCCTTTGAAGCACCATCTTTTCGTTAGTGTTACTTAAACTTTCTTCCCATTTAAAGGTTAAATATAAAATTAACACTAAACCTCAAAATAACCTTTATCGAAAAATGCAGTTGAATGATCAGATGTGAGTCTGTGAGTCTTAAAAAGTACGCTGATAAGTTTAGTAAAGTTTATATCCACAAAAATTAATTTTTTTTTTTTTTAATTAATTCAAATAGCTTTAAAATTTTATAATTTTATTTTTAGAAAATTTATTAATGGAAAATTTTTCTTTTAAAATTATAAAGCCACAAACTATTAACTGAATGAACATTTGATTTTTGTATTTTTATTAAATTATAGTTAAAGTATTCATCTTCAAGTTTTTTAATTTTTTATAATATTATTTTTCATTATATATATGATTAAAACGATTCATAATATTTAATAAAATAATACATATAAGTAAATTAAAGAATTAAATAAAAACAAAAATTGCATGAGTAGTTCTAATAGAAACTTTTCAAAATAAAAACGCCTTCACTTAAATCGTGTTTTAAAAGAGGAAACACTATATTGAAGCACAAATTTTGAACAACTTTATTAAAAATGAAAATTATATTTTTTTTATGAAGTTGAAAATTAGTTTCATTTTCTTTCTAAAATATAAAATTATATAATCGGAACTACTGCTATAAGAACTACCAAAAGACTAGGTTATGTTCTTATAAATTTTCTCACTTTAAATAATAGTTATGTGCTTAGAAAAAATGAAAATAAAAAATAAACCGTTTAATATATTGTTTTATATGAATTAAATATATAATATTGTATATAATAATTTTATACTTTTATGTAATATAAAAGTATATAATAATGTATATAATATATGTATAACACGCATATGCCACCACACTAACCACAATCATCATTGTGCTTTAAAGAGTTTAAGTTAAGTATAGAATTTCAGCATCATCAAATAATGCTCTTTTTTTAATTTTGTTAGTATATAAGTTGTTCTTTTGTAGATCCTTTTCTAGTTATATTAAATTTATAACGGTATTCGGATATTGTTTTAACGTTTTGTGAAAGTTTTCCGGTTCAAGTGCAAGTTTTCCAATTACAGTTTAAGTTTGGCTTTTTATACCCGTATGACTATAGATGAAAAGGCTATACTAAATTTGTCATTACGTTTGTGACGCATATAAGTAGGAGACTTTTATGGCCAAAGTTTCTGCAAAATTTGGTTGGTCTACTGCAGTGGTACTGGAACCCGCCGCCATACAACTCTTTCTTTTATATGAACATTACTCTACACCTAATGAAGCTGGGTGCTTGAAATTTTCCCAAAAATAGTTTACTTTTATGGCCAAATTTTCTGCAAAATTTGGTTGGTCTACTGCAGTTGGTTCCTGTAGCCGCTATACATCTCCTTCTTTTATATGAACATTACTCTAAACCTATTAAAGCTGCAAGTTTGAAATTTTGCCAAAAATAATTAAGGGGATGGTATAATGTTTATATTTCGGTCATACGGGTATTCCAGAGTTGACAGAGTCTACTCTAGCACACGCTTCTTCGTTAAATCTAAGTTTTGCATTTCCTATGTGCAAGGATTCTATTTTTGGAAAATTTTGAACTTAATAAACTCAACTTAAATGAGTGAGAAACTATAAACAACAACGGGAGATTGCAATTCAACTGAAAGTTTTTCATTTCAAATGCAAGTTTTCCAATTACAGCTCAAGTTTACCTTTTCAAGTGTAGATAATTCTTTTCAAATCCAATTTCTCTTGTGCAAGGAGTCTTTTTAATTACAAATTTTTAACTTAATTAACTAAATTTAATTGACTGAAAAACTATTAGCGGAGATGATAGAATGGCGAGATTGGTCCATTCATTCGAATTCTGGAAGCTGTCCACCAAACTAAGGTTCAACAAACAGCATTTAGAAACCAATAAAGATAGGACCTTTCTTCCATAAAGATAGAATTTGTTACAAGGCCATCTCTTCCTACTTTCTTTGTGACCCTGAAAACTGGAAACAATTAAAAGTGATAGTTAGGATACCATCCACACACCTCCCGAGATCTTAAAGTATATATTCAAAATTAATTAAGACATTTTTTTAAAAATAAAGGCAACTTAAAACAAAAATAGAATTTTCAAATTTGGTACAAGGGTACTAATTCCTTCCTATATTTTTTTCTTTCCCTGAAATTTTAGTATATTGGAGCGGTGGTTCGGGTACCTCCTACACACCTCTTAAGATTAAAAGCATATCTTCCAAATTAAGAAGGATAGAAAATTCAAATTTGGTACGAGAGGTTCGTTCTTCAGTTTTATCTTTCTGAAATATGAAAGAAATTAAAGTAGTGGTTCTGCTAGCTGCCACATGCCTTAGACCTTAAGACATAACCTGCATATCTTTGGAATTAATAATGTTAGAAAATTGAAATCTGGTACAAGGTAATTCTATTTTCGCTTAATGTGCCTGAAATCTGACATAAATTGAAGTGTGGGTTATTCTAACAGTCAATTAAATATTTTCAGGAGTAGTGTATAATCAAAAGTCGGTTGCATCAACCTACTGTTATTTCATTACTTGTTTTTAATCAACTCAAGTTGAATCAAACTAATTCAATATCCCATAGTTTTATCCAATGAATTTTTTAAACTATATAATTTTCTTATTATTTTAAATTTTATTTAATTTATTTTTTTATTATATTTATATGGACTAACTTTAAATAACCATCATATAATAAATTAAAAAAAAAAAAAAAAAAAAATTAAAATAAAAACTTTATACTAAAATCCTATTTTGAATATACGAGTATGTATATATAATAATAAATTATTCGTGACATGTACTCACGCCTTTTCCGCCATTATTAAATTATAAAAATGAAAAAAAAAAACAAAATAAATACAACAAAAACAATAAAAAAAAAATGAAAAGGAAAGAAAATCTATTTTTCTCATTCATTTTTAGGGGTTTTAAAATTTCTTATTTTTATTATTCTTATTATTTTTACGAATAAAATGAATATACAAGTTAAACTAAACTACCAGAGCATTAGCTAACTACCAGATATAACTATAGTTTGTATGAATTTAAAAATTGCTTTAATTTAATCTACATTTTTCTTATGTATTTGTGTTGTTCTGCTTTTTTTTTGCATTTCCTTTTCATTATCCTTATGCAGATCCTTTAAAGGCATGCATAATTTACTACAATTACTATACATAGGTACAGATTACGTATATACTACATATTTTTAAAATTTATTTACTCACTGGTATTTTAGTTCATTGGTTGGTAGTAGTCCGTTTTCTTTAGTTAGTCAAAAAAAAACCACCATACAATATCTTATAACGGAAAACTTCTAAATATATGGTATGGTAACCAGTAAAAGTATCTATAAGATACAAATTAATACCAAAGTATAAAATTTCATGAACTAAAAATTAAAATATACAATATTGCGCGATAATATCATAAAAGCATGAAACAAAATATTGAGTAAATATAAGATAGTCTTTACCAGCTAGTACTACAATTTAAATCACTAATACACCAACCAGGGAAGTAAAAATTTGAAGGGACGATGAAGAATAATAATTTTATAATACACTAAAAAAAAATTTATTCTGAGAAAACTATCAATCTAAAACGGAAGCAATAAAAACTGGCTCAGACAATATAAATCACTATTCGGTTTTTATCTATATAAAAACAGTAATTTTTCAAAAAAAAATATAACGGTGTTTTTTTTTTTATTTACTTGCATGCTTACTCAGATATACAGTATTCGATTTTTAAACATAGTGTTAGTACTCATATATGAAAAAAATTGATTGAGGTCTTGTAAGGATTTTCTGAGATTAATCCGAATGAAATATCATCAAAATCGCGAATTATAAACTTTTGTTTCTTAATCAAGGCTTATATAATATATTGGGATATGCGGGATTCTGAATTTCCAGGCTCATGTATAATATACTTTGTATATGCGATATTTTAAATTTTTTACAGTGTTAAAGTTTTAAGTAAAAATTTTAGTTTTAAGCCAGGGTTATATAATATTTTTGGTTATGCTAGATTCTGAATTTCCCGGCTTATATGATATACTTTGTATATGCTTTGTATTTGAAGTTTTTTAAAGTGTTGAACTCGAAATTAGGGTTTTAATAACTTTTCTAGTGTGAGTTCGGAAAGAAAGTAGAAAAGGTTTCGAAGTAGGGTTTAAAGAAATAAAGAGTCTAATCGAAACACCCTGGTACATCTAATTTATTATGTATTCGTCAAATATTGTGTAAATAGGGAGAGGTTGTAAACGTAGACTCAACATCCGGGTATATTCACTTGTTTCAAAATATTATTAATATACAGGATGACTTCTCTTTCGCTTTTAAATATTAAAAGGGTAATTTAACAGGATAAAAAAAATGCAAAGTAGGGAAATTTATTTTTTTCGATTCCTGGGATAATGGGGCCTAATGAGCTTAAATCTCGGCAACTACACAATTAAATAATACGTTTAATAAACTGTCAGAAAACTTTGACATTTACGTAAGTTATTTTACGCTTTATTTCATTATTTTTCAAAATTGAAAAAATATGCATTTTGGGCATTATTTCATTTGAATTTATTTCAAGCAACCCTTTATAACTATTTAAAGTAACTAGCAATTGCCATTTTATCTATAAGTCAATTATTTTAATGTAATTAAAATAAAAAAAAATATTATAAAAAAATGTTACAGATACTTGAAAGAGTTTATGGAAAATGGGATGGCTTTTAATAGCTGGGTATAAAAACTGAACCACCCGGTTTATTCTTCCTATTATTATAGATCTTGTCGATTAAATGAAGTTTTCAGTATGTAACTGTGAAGTGTGTATGTATTGTTCTTAGTATAAAAAAAAAATTTGTGTTACATAAAAGAATGCTTCACAAAAAATGCAAGTTAGTTTTTAATTTAATTAAAATTTTAATTAGATATTTTATACATATATTATTAATTGAATACTAATTTATCTCTTGAAAATTTTAGTATGTTAATGATTGACTCTGGAATATTGGTTTTGGAAAAAAAGGTTTTTTATGTTAAGGCTGTAACATTTAAAGAATAATTATTATATAGATTATAGATAGATATAGATTATAATTAAATATAAGGAAGTCCAATTCTGCAGCTGTACGATGTTCCTTTGGGTAAAGTGCGACTTTAATACTTCAAAACTAAGACCATTTTTGAACCAACCTGTGGGACTCTAGGGTGGGACCTGTAATACAAATGATCGATTTGGTTTTGAGAATATGGATGGATATCGGAACTTTCCTAAACCCAGGATATTTATGACTATCGATTTCCGGGGGATGGGGAAAAAGGACGATAAACTAAAATAAGATTTAAAAATTAGGGTTGATACTTCAAATATTTTCAATGCCAAGCTTCAACTAAAGAAGACGAAGAATGATTAGTGAACTTTTAAAAAATGTCCTTCAGAACTCTGCCCAATATTCAACCAACTTATCCGTTACACCATATTAACCTTTACCGCATAGGTCCTCACCTCTATTAATATTTCTATCTAATAATATTATCATAAAATTTTTCAGACCAATTTACAATTTTCTAACAGCACGCATCAACATTTCTAACAGTCTTGATTTTAAATGCATATGCCAAGAGTTTTCAAAAAGGATTCCAAGATGACCGTAAAACTTCTTTACCGATTTAATTAATAATTTGTCTTTAAGTTTCAATACTGGTTTTACGGTGTAGTTAACGGAAACAAGGGACTGTAAGTGCTAACGTTTCGGATGACTATTGATACAATAATTTTTTTCTAAATGTCTGATATATCTAATATTGTATGAGAATACTTTGATTAAAAATAATGTTTGGATTAATTTTAATTCAAATTGTAAATGGTTTGATAAACCCTGGGTAGAAAGACAAAGATCACACTGTATAGAACACTCATCGTACCAGTTCTGAAATATGGTGCAGGATCATAAACAATATCCAACTACGATGAAAATCTGATGGGGTCTTTTGAAAAGAAGATTCTACGTAAAATTATTGGTCCAATTAACAATGGAGTTTGAAGACAGCGACACAATCGCGAGCTGGATGAAATGCTGAATATTGTTGGAAGTGGGAGAGAAGCTGCGCAAGACAGAACCCTATGGAGGAAGGCTTTGGACTCGACTCAAAAATATTGTTATGCCGATAAAGTAAAGTAAGTAAAACATATTTTGTTAACCTATTGCGGAACCAGGTCTCTAAATGCAACCTCTTCAAATCTATTTTATTTTGCTGTACCTGCAGTCATTCACATTTAGTAAGATACACATGTAAAGGCCTAAAAAACATTTTTAACTCCAACATAGCCTTAAGAACTTACTGTGTTCCATTAATATTAATATGTTTTTTAAGCAGTTAATAAATTCTTTTCAAAATAAAAAAAACTGTGCAATCATAAATTTTAATTTAAAAATGCTACTAATATTAAATTATTGAAGTCATTAAATTTATTCTATTTTTTATAATTTTACTTAATTTTTTCTTTAAATATTAAAGTATCTGTGTGCATTTTTAAATTATTTCACTCAGTTAATTAAAAATGCAACTCTCATGAAATGTTAATTAAATTATTTTCATTGTGTTTTTTTCTTCCTTTTAAAATAGAACAAATATATGAACGTGTAATGTGATATATGCCTATCATTTTCATACAAGTCACAATTCACTCAGGTATACATGAGTTTATATTATCTGGTAGTGAATTAAATATTCAGAAAAATTTCTTCATTCTATATTTTAAATGAACAATTTCAAATATGCACACTTTATTTTTATATTATTCAACATTAATATCTTTTAACACTTAACATAACATTACATTTTGCTTCTTTCAGTATCTAGATTTCGTGTTTTTTTTTAAACAATTGACTGCACCATACATTATACGACAAACAACAACAATGAAAAGTTGGTTTACACAATTTGAATAGAATCACGATTCATACCAGACGATAGGAGAGCAGAACAATCTATAGAATTTTGGGGATGTGAAAAAAAAACTAATGAGATAACATTAAGTAAAAATACATGTAAACAGTGTGTGACAAAAAGATGTATAAGGTTTTTTTTAAAGGTTTTTTTTATTTACTAAGCCTTTAAAGCTCAGAATCTTTTAATGATTCTAAATTATGACTAAGACACTGCTTTAAGCCTTTTACGAAAAACCAAAGAAATTAAAGTAACCTATTTTAGGGGAAAATATTACAACTTGTCAAAAAAGGCAAAAAAGTGGAGACTTGCAGCAAAGGTAACCATACTGAAACAACAAATAAAAGTAAAATACATTCCTTACAAATCGAAACATTTTACACGGATTGATTGGAAGCTGAAAATATGGGTCTCACTGCGATTAAATTATCGATTTGCCATTTAAAGGGAAAAAGTTCAATGACTAACTGTCTCTTGGATCATTTTGATTTCTTACAACTTAATATTTTAACGTAGAGATTTCTTTCTAGTTTTTATTAGAAATTATAGTTAATTAGTCAAATAAAAAGAGCAACAACCACAGCAAGAGGAATAAAATGGAATCTAACACGTAGACTAGAAGACCTGGAATACGCGGACGATATCGCCCTACTCGCACATACCTACAGTGAAATGCAAGCGAAAATAAGAAGTCTCGAGGAAAATGCCTTAGAAGCTGGTCTCCGAATAAACGCAAACAAAACGAAAAGCCTAAGAATAAACACAAGAAATAACACACCGCTCAGCATCAACAACAAAAATATAGACGAGATAACAGAATTCAACTACCTTGGTAGTATAGTTACTACAGATGGAGGTACTGAAAAAGACATAGAAAACCGTCTAAAGCTAGCGAGAATGGCATTCGGAAGATTATGGGGCATATGGAAACAACCTCATATAGCCAGGGGTACAAAACTAAGAGTATTTGATGCCTGCGTAAAATCGGTACTCTTATATGGCAGTGAAACATGGCTGGTTAAGAAATCATACATAAACAAAATCCAGGTCTTCATAAATAACTGCCTGCGAATAATATGCAGGATATTCTGGCCCAGAAGAATTAGAAACACAGAACTCTGGGAAATAACGAAACAAGAACCCATAAATAAACAAATAAAGGAAAGAAAGTGGAAATGGGTAGGGCACACTCTTAGAAGGCCTATAAACAACATAGCACGGCAAGCTCTGGAGTGGAACCCGCAGGGTAAAAGAAAAATAGGTAGACCGCGTGAAACATGGCGTAGATCAGTCCAGAAAGAGCTAGAAAGCAGTGGAAAAACATGGTCAGAGATTAAACAACTGGCCCAAAATAGAGTCAGATTCAGAAGCTTTGTGAAAGCCCTATGCTCCCAAGGGGAGTAGAATAAGGAAAAAAAAAAAAAGTCAAATAATAGTAGGGTAAAATCATAACATACATTCCAAAAATATTTAAGAGGAGTTATTTATAATTTAGATCCAAGCTACATGCACTTCCCCGAAAATCAAAATTTAAAAAATAATAATTTAATTTAAAAATACAGCTTACAGATACAGAAATCATAATTCAAACTTAAAATTATTATTTTAATACATTATTAGTATTAATCGGATATCTTATAGTACTGACTCATATAAAAATTATATGAGGAATTAGTTAAGAACAATGCTATTAAACAGAATAATTTAAATTGTAATTACTTCCCTTGAATACCTTTTTCCTTGTTTCAATATGTCCCTATTGTCTAATAATAATTCTGATGGTTAAACCTTTATCTATGAATGGTTAAACCTCCCACCAAAGTCAAAAGATGAAAATATTTTAGAGTTAAAAGGTTGCTAAAGAAGATGATCCAAATATATACTTTGTTTCGTTATTTATTATACCTCATAAAAGTAAACAAAGTAAACGAAGTCAGTGTATACCAAGTTTAAAATAAAATTATGTAAAGTTACTTTGACATTTCATAGTCGAAAAATAATTTATTTATTCGAATATTACGCATTACAATAAATACACAATATATGTAAAGCCCTCAGTTGCAAGGGCCATTGTAGGCTGATTCTAATTTATCTTTTAATTTTAACATCTTTTTAAATTTATATCTTAAATCTATTTTTATAATTATCTTAATTAATCAATATGTTTATTTAAAGTTATACTACCTTTTTTCTAATTTACAATTTTTAATATAATATAGTATAATATGTATTAATTTAATATAATTTTCCTTTTAATTAAAATTTTGGAAACAAAAGTTTAGATGTATATTATCATTTTTATTAACCAAGCAAACTTCTTAAATACAATGAAATGTCAAAACTGTCAAAGCCAAAAAGGCAAAGTACTGAAATGTTAAATTGTCAATAATTCAATTTCAAAGCAAAGTATTAAAAACAGAATTTTTCAATTCGATACTTCGTTTCATTTGATTACTTTGAATACTTTATACATTTAGTCAAGTACATTTAGTAAATTATTTCAATGCATCTGTCAAAGTTTTTGAAGGAATTAAGCGAACTAAGCCATTGCGTCATCAAGTTAAAAAATTTATCTTAGGATCCTTACAATAAGCCAATTTCACTCTAAAATTCAGGACTTAAGCCCTTTTCACTTTAAAATATTCAAAAAACAAATTCTTATCTTTATGGATTACTTTATAGTGTCAATAACTGTACTTGTATTGTAAATTATATTCTATTGCATATTATCTATATGTATTTTATAATACAGAATTAGGTGATGCATTTTAAAGAGACTGAATCAAGAATAGAGAAATTTCTTTGAAATTTTTTTTTCTCTGCATACGTTCATATAGAATACAAACAAATACAAATACAAAAAAAAAATAAATATAAAAGACACGTCACATGAATGAAAATGAAAATGGATTGCACAATTTGCACTAAACTAAATTATCTCGTTATTCACGGGAATTGTTTAATTTTTCTTTATTCCATTTTTTATTTTAGTCTTTTGCAGAAATATTTCTAATATGATACAAAATATATACATATATATTATATATATATATGTATAGAAACGGTTGTTACTTTTTTTGAAAGAAGATTTGAAAAATTGAAACAAGAAGATGGTGGTTGGAGGGTTTTTTTCTGGTTCAAAAGTAATTCCAATTTTCTATTGTATTTCCTTAAAGGATTTTTTATATATTTTACTATAACTATATGTATATGTATAGGTTTAAGAAATTTATAGTTTTTGTTTTACTTTTCATAGTAATATGTGTATACAATATATATATGTGTATATAATATGCAATCACTTAAAAAAATAAATTTAAGAAAATTTTTTTATATTTAGAACAAGATAAAAACAAACTTCCATTTTATCGTTTTCGAAGACTCCCTTAAGGAGTCTTATAAAAGTCAATGATAATTTTTTTTGTCTTTTTCTTTTGTCTTTGTCCTTTGTAAGTATAGTTGTATATGTGTAGTTTGTTTTTTTTTTTCTTAATATATACATATAAGTATATATTGTGTATAAGGAAATATAAATAATAAATCGAATTCGATTTAATTGGATTGGTATACACTTTAATGTAATATTAAAGTTGAATAGGATTTTCATTGCATTTTATAGAATCGTTTTATCTTATAGATATTATAATTTTAAGAAATTTTATTTTTTTTTATAGGATATTTTTTATATGTGTATTTATTTGTACAATAGTTTTTAAAAAAATTTTTTAAAAGATTTTTGAAAAAAATGAGTTCATCTAGTTTAACTGTGTTCGTCTGTTCATTATTCTGTAAGATGTGTTTACAAACATGTTGATTCGTTGAGCTTGGACATTTTAAAATAGGATGGATCCTTGAGAATCAATTACAAGTTTTCTCAGAAATGAATTTTGGAACCTCTCGCTATTGAAAGGCTAGTTTATGATTTAAAATTTATAATTTGAAATTTTTTTGACAGTAGTAACTTAGGCAACTGTGTATATTTTTTTATATTTAAACGTTAATATTGAAGCTCTAATATTATATTTCGGCATATTTATACCCATAGTTATAAATTAATTTTTCATAATCCTCATTAGTCGATAGCTTGTATGTGTAGTTTAGGACACTACGTAGTAATAATTTAGTGCCTGCATATTATCATACGTCAAAAATATAATTTTTTATGTAAAGTACTACAAAAAATTAAGAAAATTTTGTAGTGCATTTTTCGACCACCAGATGATCGACCACCATTGGTACTAATGATATATATATTCGAAAACTGGGAGATATAAAGTATTGTTATTTTGGGTCCGCTGGAAAAATATCGCGGAAACCATGTATTCCTAAAAAAAAAATAGCACTTAAAATACAATATTTTTAAGCTCAACTTTTTACATCTTAATTTTCCAAAAAATTTGTATGGGTGCCTTAAGGTTATCAAAGTTTCCATTTTGGTCCTAACTCTTAATTTTTTACATTTGTATTTAGTAATTACTTATATAAGCTATAACGTATTACATTGTTAATTCACAATAGTAAATTTATAAGTCGAGTTACAATTAATATTTTATTCTCTTTTATATATTTAAAACTTCAACTTCATTAACATAATTATTTTCATAGCATTTTCAATTTTTTAAGATTAAACTTAGTACTATGTTACATTTAGAATATGTTTTAAATATAATTTGAATAGAATTTTACTTGTGGTTCAAATAGTAAAAAGTCCAAAGCAAGATCAAGGTATTATATTAAATTCCTTTAGTAAGAAATTAAAAATCTATAACTAATTGCTAAGGTATAGCTACAATTTTGTGGTAAGAGTATCATTAAAGAAGTACCTAACTCCTAAAAAAAAAGAACCGATTTATTGCTTAGTGGCGGTAGTGAATTTAAGTAAGTTAGAAGTTCTGGCACAACTGTTTCAGTTCTGATCTTTAACTCCAGTGGAGCTGATACGAGTCCCTAAAGCTTAACCACAAAACAAAGTCAAGGATTAAAATTAAATAAAATTAAAAATATGAACAAATATTTTAATTTAATAATATACCTCACAGATACTATTTCAAATATAAAATTATTACAATGTAAAGGCTGACGCTATCAATATATAAAATAAAAATGAACGTGCAATTTAAATACAAATTTTAAAATTAATTAATTTATAATCCTCTTTATATATACACTGCACAATTAAGAACAATCTAAATTCCAATTAAATTTCAGTACTTATAGTATCTTACATCAATTGAAAGATACTTGACTTTCAACTCCTTTAATGTTAGTTAAAAATTTTTTTTGATTTAAATTTCAAATTATTGTATTGTGCAATATTCTTTAAAGCAATTATAATTAAAATGAAACAAAAAATAAAATATTGTTTCCTTTTTTGTGTTTTTTTTTTTTAAATTGAAACAATGAAAAATGATCTGTTTCGATTACGATTATAAAACAATCGATTTAAACTTTGTTTTTTGATTTTGATACATTTGTTCACATTATATAAAACAAGAACAAACTTATAGAATGACAAAATATAAAAAAAAATTTATTTATTTTTTAACTTTAATTGTTTTTTCTTCTCTTTCATTCATTCGTTAAAAAAACAAACAAAATAAAATACAAAGAAAATTATATATAGGGAAAAATCAAAAGATCAATATTTTTTAACTCTCATACCATATTTCAATGCCGTTAAAACAATAGCGAATTGCAAAATATAAAAGTGAGAAAAAACTCTCAAGTTTTCCATAGAAATGATTGCGTCATAAAAAATAACAATATAATGATTGTAATAACGGTTAAAATTACAAGTTATTATTTAATTAGTAATTTTTTAAAAAGCACATTACGAAGATAACTAAGCCTACATAATTATATTTTAAATACGAGAAGGAATGTAGGGTTTTCTTAATGATTTTGCATATTTTCAGGCCACTTTATTGAAAACATTTTTATTTTTTTAAAATTAATTAAACAGTATTTCCGCATGAGAAGCGTAAAGGTTAATCGTTTTCTGAAATTGCATATTTTAAGGTTAATTCTGTTAAAACTTCTATGTCTAAAAGGTTTTCTAATGATATTGCATATTTTTGGGCTACTTCAAGAAAACATACCCTTACAATTTATTAAATCATTTTTTTTTTTTATGGAAACTCAGAAACAGCACTTGAGAAACCTTAAACTGAATGTTTTTCGGATATTGCATACTTTTAGGCAACTTCTATAAAAAAGGTTCCTTGAGTATTATTTTAAGAGTGTTCGAAACCTTCAAAAAGTATCTGTGAAATCTGAAGTAGTTTGAATATTCTATAACAAAAAAACCCATCTGGATATGAATCCGAACCGCTTAAGAAATATAATGTTTAGAAATGAAATAACGATGGAAAGAGGATGGGAGGGGATAAATTGGTTATCAGCAATTGAATGGAAGACTTACAAGAAATAAGCTGAATTTTCCCTCGATTTTTTTGAAAATTCCCTGAATTGGGAAATTATAGTACGGTAGTATTCCTCTATTTGAGTTATAAATGAAATCCTACAGTTTCGAGTTTTAGCTTAAAAATGCTCTATGGTATAAAAATGAGATTATGAGCTGCAAAACGAGTATTAAGACATAAAAATTGCATTTTTGGCAGCTATTTCTCAAGTGAATATTAGTAGTACATTTTATAGGACAGTTTTACATCTTTAGATATAGTAAATATCCACCCTATATCCTAAATTTGTTATTGAACTTAATAAGTTACATTCCAAATAGTTCCTCAATAAAATTTGTTTTTTTGTATCTGAATTAGCTTTTAATACCTTTACAATTAAATTATATCTAATATTATTTTAAAAGGACAGCTGACTAATTTTTCTAAAAGTTTTAAAAGGATGTTTTTAGTACACGTTAAAAAAACAAACTTTTTAGAAAATATTAAATACTTAGTTACCATTTGAAATATCAAACTAAACTATATATATATATATATATATACTTTCTTAAAGCCAAATAAATATTTGTTAATAAAATCTGAAGGACAAAAAAAACCAACAAAAGAACACACATTACTACACTCTAAAATCTCGTTGTTTTTTTTTGTGTAGATATTTTCTTAATTTTAAAGAAAACTAAAACTCTTTCATTCACAGTTAAATCCTTATTTGAAAATTTTTCTTAAGAAGTTTCCAAGTAGTTTCCACAGTTTTCTTATATATTATTTGAAAATACTTTTATTCAACTTATTTTTTTTTCAATTTTTTAAGATTATGGACTTTTTAATATTATTCTATGCAAGGTGAAAATTTATTGGGTATAGAACTTTTTTTTAACTACAAAATGAATAGAAAAAATTGACTTGGGTACAGAATATATATTTTAAAGTTTTATAATAACCCACCCCTTTATTTTTTTCTTGTTATTTCAATTGTTCTCAAGTTCTTAAGATAGAAATAAAAATAGAATTTCTTAAACTGTAGGAGGGTGCAAAAAAAAATAAAAACAAATAAAAAAAATTTGCAGAGAATCGTAAGACTTTGAAAGAACTCTAAAGAAATCATTCAAGAAAAACAAAACCTCAGATTCCAAATGATAAGAAAAATAAAAATAAAAAATAACAAAATAAAATTCAATGGACTTTAAAAAGTTTAGAGTATATCTTGTGCACATACCAAACCAACATATATATATATATATATATATATATATACAATATGATATAAATTCATTTAACTAGTACATTACATCCGTATTATGTACAGTGTCATACAAAAATATTTGACTGAAATTTTGAGATTTTTAATCTTTGACTACGTATGATAGATCGAGTCGCAGGGAGTAAGTGGTAGATTGGCACATCCTATGTTTAACACTTTATTAAAAAAACCAGCAGTATTGTATGTATGGAACCCGTTACATGATAGGTGTTCTTTAAACATTCTAACTATTAAATATGATTTCAAGTTTTGGAAGTTCTTTCAGGTAATATTCAGATGCTACATCAGTTACGAATTAAGAAAGAAATAAATTATACTCCTTTCAGTTAGTTCTTTATATGCCCCAAAATGTCCTCTAATAACTTATTTAACTCGTACGAAGACAAAAATTTTAAAAAATAAAATCCACTGAAATTGGGGTTTTCCGTTATATTAACAAAATCAATTTTTAAGAGTAAAAAAGAAGTAAAATCGAACTTTAAAGCCTCAGACAGTAGAATACCTAACGAGCAAGCGATTCTTTCAGAAAAAGGTCAAACATATTCGTTTTCGTACAAGAGGCCATACAGAAGAGGAATGAGCTAGCCCAAAAATATGTGGCGTTTGATTCGTGATGTCAGCATATATTTGAGGTCTTATTCATTGTAAGCCAAATTTTTGATTTAAACACCGCAACGGAACGGACAACATTCGGTCAATATCCTCTGTACATAATTGATTTTACCAAATCTCGTACCCAAAAAGTTAAACAAATTTCAATTCCATTATTAACCAACACAAGATACAGCACAATTATACCAAATTAAAAGACACACGTTATTTATTCGCCAAAGGAGGATTATTATTTAAGTGGCGCAGTGATCTTGTTATTCATATTGCAATTAGTTCAAATCTAAAAACTTTCCCCGCGGCACTTGTAATTTTTGCTTAGAAGAACACATGTCCCTAATTGGTACTTCACATTGGGACCCACAATGACTTTCTTTGCCTAAAACAACACATGTGCTCAATTTGAGGTCAAGACTTCGTACAAATTAACATAGGTACAGTTTCGGGATATTGCAAACAATCTTCTGGTTTTTAGGTTTTACCGTTAGAAACACAGTCTTAGCAAAACTATAAACAAACCGTCAACTATAACAAATATTTTGTCCAACACTGTATTCATTTGCTAAAAATTTAAGAAGAAAACAATCAGAATAAGAAGGAAAACTTATGATGAAAAATAATGTAAGGAAGTAAAGTCATTATGTTTTGAAAGTTGAGTTGTTTCAACACTTAAATAACTAGTGAACCGTAATGAACTGAATGTTTTTTTTATATATATACATATATATCATCTGGTATAAATATATATATATAACAAGAGAATCAAGAATAAAATTTTTTGGAAAGTTAAAAATATAAGAATAAGAACATATTATTATATTATTGTTAATATCTAAATATATCTTCATATACTTAAATACATAAGATGTAAGTGTATAGTATATATTATATAAAGATTCATCTTTAAAATGTCAAGATAAGAATCTTAAGGAAGTTTTTTGCCTTCATTATTTTTCAACTTATTTTGTTATATTGTGTTTTTCCTTTTAAATCTTATATGTACATAAAGTATTTTAACTTTACTTTATAATAATGTTATCTTCTTTGATTCTTTCATTTGTTGTTGGTTGGTTGGTTTGGTTTGGTTGGTGTTCATTTAAGTTCATCTTTTACCCCTTCCCCCTTCAATTTCATTTTGTATTGTATATTTCCAATTTTTTTTTTGAAAAACATAGCATTAACATCTTTTGAATGTAACTTTGGTTAGTGTTTTAGTGTTCTACAGATACTTTTATTATTATTTGTTTTTTTTTTCAAATCTTTTCATCAAAAAGTACATCCATCTACAATCAAAATAAATTTTAGTATTTGTGTTTTCAATTCGTTGCTAGCCACATAATATCCGATTTAATGAAATAAAATAAACAACCATGTCAATTTTTTTTCTGTTTTTTTTTATTTATTCCTTTTAAGATTGTCCTTGAATTGGTTTGCTTGGTTAGCTGTGGAAGCAATTGAGGTTTACTTGGTTAACAGGCAGTGGTAGCAAAAGACAACATATATATATATATATATAATAAAGCAATTTTTAAAAGTAAAATAGCAATATGACAGCAGATGAAAGAGTATTTTGGAGAGAGGAATGAAAAATTGAAATGAAAAAAATGAGTGAAGAAATTCTTTAATTCTTTAATATTGTTATTTTTTTAAAGTGCTTTTTGTGTTTTTTTTTTTGACATTCTCCACCTTTTAACATTTTTTTTAATTCGCTATTACTTTAAAAGATTGAATTGATTTGTAAATAGAATATTCGTTTGTTTGATTGTCATTCTTGTGGTAAGAAAGTTTCTAAATAAATTAAAAAACTCCCTCCCCCTGTTTTAAATTCTTCCCCTCCTGGACGACAATAAGCTTTCGTGAATTTGCTGTTTCACACTGTGATGTGAGCCAGTTGTTTGATTTATATGTAATAACGTTCTATCGCTAATCTGAATTGGCTTCGCTACTGATGACATTTTCCATATTATTTTAGGTATTGAAAACCCTATAAAGTATGACTTTAGTCTTGCATCGAGAAGAGCACCTAATTGTATACCTGACATATATATAATGCGCAGAAAAATATATACATTGCCTAATTTGAAAAATAGAAAAACAATAAAAAATGTTTTAAGATTATACCGTTATTTCAATCTTCTCAATCAATAACAGAAGATATTCGTTTAATTGTCAACGCGCAAGAGTATTAATTTTCAACACTGGGTGAGTTTAGAACTTTTACAAAGCTTCAAAACTCAGAACTTTTATAGCTTTTACAAAGCTTCAAAATTCAGGGAAAAAACTTTTTTCAGCAGCCATAATTTAAAGTTATGTGATACTCGATTTTGGGAATTTTTGACGTTTTATATCTTACATATAGACCTTGAAACTTTTAGTGAAGATATACATTGAAACTTTTAGTGAAGTTAGAAACTTGCAAAATAAGTAGGAGTCATTTAAGATATTTTTTTTGGTAACCGAAGTTTGGTAGCTGCATGGGTTCAAAAACCCAAAAAATATTTATTTTGAAACAATTGCAACTTGAATATGAGTTTAAATATATTTTAAAAGTGATATACGAAAATTAAAGTATTAACACTATGTTTCAATCGTAAAGCTAACAGTTTTTTTTCAGCGATGTGACAAAAGTCCCCATAGAAAAAGCCAAAAGTCCGCGCCAAATTATGACTCACGAGAAGTGGGCCAAAAATCCTCTAAAAAATTTTTATATTTTCCAAAAATCTGATTAAGTTTTGAACTATCATAACTATAAAATTCCAGTTTATGAAGTCATAAGTTTCCGGTGAACTCTTTACTGTTTCACTAAACTTACAATAGGCCGTCGACTTTTGGATTATTTATGGGGTTATAAATCCACGGAAAAGTATTGGCTCAATCATCGTAAATTATTTCCCCCGGAAACTTTCCCTAATTCATAAGTCACCCGGAAATTTTTAACTCCAGGACTTTTATAACCCTGCCGCTTTTCTAAATAATAAAGGCGTTCTTAAAAATGAAAGAAGTCGAACATTTTATAATTTTGGAAACGTGCTTTTTGAAAAACCCTTGTTTTTTCTCGTTCCAAGATTCTTTACAACATTTCTGTTCCAACAAAAAAGCAGAATAGGAAAGTGAAAGGACGATCTAAATTTGTATACTTTTTTTTAAAATTATTTCGCTATTTTCTTGTTAAAGTTTTTTTTCTGATTTTATGAATTATTTCTTAAATTGTTGACATTTTATACTCTTTATTCTTATTTTTAATACATACTTCAGTTTTTCTTTTTTCTATTTCTTTAAAAATTGTATCTTAAATTACAAAAATTGTCTTGTTTTCTTATACAAATTTTCTAAAAAAAAAAGATTCAGAAAACTGAAGACATAAAAAAAACTTAAAGATTATATCAAATAAATGTATTATGATATATTTAAAAGTTATAAAAATATTAGAATGAATAAATAAATAGATAGGAATATTATTAAACTATATTTCAGAACAATAAGTATGTATGTAACACAATATAAGTACACACACATAGAATTACATACAAGTACCAATCACAAAAAAAAAGGGCTAAAGTTTATAAATAAGATAATAACTTTAATAATGTCAGATTATCTTAGAAAGGATTTTCCAAAGAGAAATACATACTCAGATTACACTCGTAAAGAATATGTACGTCATATGTGTTCAAGGCCTTCAAAATGTAATATGTACATGATAAGTACATATAATACGCAAGTAATGTGCGCTTTGATAATGAGCATTCAAGCGCTTGATTAAACTGGTATAGTATTTTGAAAATTAATTGTACTATGTGCCACCGAAACTTTATATTATATTTGCAAAAAGGTGCCAACGAAAAATATGCGGAATATTCTGGCCGAGCACTATTAGTAAGAAACACCTATGGAAACTCAAGTGGGATGAACTAGTCACGAGCCAGATAAAACGGAAAAAATTAAGATGGATAGGCTATACTCTTAGAAGAGAAGCAACAAACATAAACGGAATTGCTTTAGAATGCAATTTCCGAGGCAGTCGAAGGCATCGATAACAACTGGATTCATGATGTATTAATCAAAAATAATTCTATCAACCAAAAAAGGAAAAAATTGTGAGGCAATCAAGTTAAGTGCGGATAAACGGGAGCAATGGAGACGGCAAGTTGATGTCCTATGCTCTCCCGAGGAATAACAGGAAAAAAATAGTGTCATTACCTTAAGAAGTCTTAAAGAATGAAGCATTAGGGCAATCGCTATAAATCCCAAAGGAAGGTGCTGCGTTAAAAAATATCTAAATAATTAAACCGGTCGGTCTTGAGATGAATTTCCAAACAAAAATTATAGAGTCAAAAACTTCCTAATGATTCCTTATAATGATGACGTATTATCGATAACTCATTTTACAACCTATAACCTCTTTTAGAGGGATAAAAAAATGGCTGAAAATATTATTCATATCAAGTGTTATGAAGCTTTATTAAATATTGAAGTCCTCAAACAACTTTAAAGAGGCTCTTTTCAGAACTGAAAAGTTTAAAAGCCGGAATTTTTTAAAAGTTAAACACTTAACTGCACTAGCTGCCTTTTGGAGCAGTCCAAATAATAAGAAGCTTTATTTAATATTTAAATTCCCTTAACTTTTCCCTGTCTTTTGCAATCCTAAGAACTGATCGGAGTTCACCATCTCTTTAATACGAAGTGTTGCACGCATTTGTAAAAATCAGTAATATATATATATATAATATAAATAAAACAAGTGATGAAAAAAACCAAGGGTTTTTAAAAAAGTACATTTTCAAAATTATATTGTGTTAAAAACTCAGTTTAATTTTGGAAATATATACTATGGGGGAATAAGTCACTGCTTACTTGTAAAAATAGTAATTTTTTAATTTCTAAGTCCTAATAGCTCTTCAATGGGGAAGGTTACCAAATTTCTCAAGGATCTAGTCTCACTCACCACCCCCTTCCTCCCTCCATTTTTTTAGGTTCTAGAAATTAAACCAAAATTTGGAATTTTACTTAGAATTTTACTATCTAAGCAAAAATGGATAAAACTGAGAGACACTTTCTTCAATTTAAAGAACCGCTTTTGAATTTAAGAAAAATCTTTAACATATGTTAAAATATAATGTTGGACCTTTAAATTTTGTGTATTAATAAAAAAAAATATTGACAGGTGTTCAAGCTATAGGTGTTTAAAAGCTAAATTTATAGTAAAATTTAAGGTTTTGGACCCCTTACAACTCCTAAACAGGGGGCGTAACAAAAAAAAATTCTTAACTAACTCCTACTTATTTCTAAGGATCTAGCTTTTCCTAAAATTTCAAGTTTCTAGATGGAACCGTTCAGAAGTTATGAAGAGCCAAAAATTTTGCAAAACTTAGTATTAGATAACGGTAAATTTTAATACCGAATGGTAACCCTATACATTTGGCTTTTAAAAATTCGTAAATTTTATAAAAGCAGCTGTCTTTTACCGTTTTCAGGTTGAAAATATACCTTATAGAACTCCTTAAATAACTATTTAAATATAGGGCTTTTTCCGACTTTGAGGGGCTGTAGCTCCGTAACGGGAGGGGTAGTAGAAAAAAGTTTTAACATTAAATTATTTTTATTGCAATACCTACCCGTTGCTGATATTTTTTTGTCAATCCTACGTGAAAAAGGGACGGACGGACGGACAGAGTGAAACTATATAGGTACATTTTTACAAAATTTTTTGAAAATGTACTAAAAAAAGAGACAGAATGATAATGATTAACATTTAAATTCATACAAGTACCAAATTTTATATTTTATATTGATAAAGGGGAACAGCAAATATTATGCGTTCTATGACTTCAAATTACAAAATTTTTGCTTATATTTTGCCATTTTAACGATGGGCTTTGAAATTTTCAAGTGGGGGGTTAAAAAAAATTTATTAAAAAAAAAAAAAAATCTAATTTCTTTATAAAAAAAAAAAAATCGTATTATTGTGTTTGCCATATGTGTTCTTATATGAATATTATAAATTTATATTTTTCATTCAATTCAATTTTTTATTAAATTCTTCCCCAATTTTTTTTTAAATTGTTCGAGAAATTTACTGAGACATAAAAGAAGGGGTAAACCCTTTAACAAAAAAAAATTTAGTCTAAAAATAAATTCAGATATTAAATACTAGATTATATTGAAAATGAAAAATTAAAGTGAATTTCAATTGTGTTGATTTTATAAAACTTTAAAAGGAATTCTTATAAGTTCTTTTAGAGTCCTGTATTATTAAAAATTTTTTAAGTCAGTGTAAACATAATTTTATAATGGAAATTCTTGCATACCATGTTTTATTGGGGAAGTTTTTAATAAAAGTAGATTTGCAAATCTAAATGAATTGTTAACATGATATTAAAATTGACATACTTGATATTAGAGACTCTTTTAAATGAATTATTAATGGTTACGTGGTTAAGGCGACGATTATTATTAAGCGTAGAGTCTCGGATTCAACCAATGGAATATGGAACCATATTCCATCAATTGTTTCCTATGAAATTAATAAAGTATAAGTACCCCATAATACTAAATTCCCCAATTCCGAATTTGGTTGTGAATTGAATATCTTAAGTACACTTTTATTCAAAAATTTCCCAGAAGCTGAATCAAAGATTCATTTGAAGATTGCTTAAATTATTACAAGAACAAAACAGAGAATTGTGACTTCTTTCATGGGAATCTACTATAACTGTGATATATTCAAAAGTCCCATTAAAATTCTGGGACTTTTGAGTGACTGACAAGAGTAACCATTCGTATATATAATATATTGGTGGATATGTATGTAGAAGTTGGTCCCTGTTAAAACATTTCTGGAACACGTCTCTATTATGAAAACTTTATATGTATAATATACCTTTACATGTCAAATAGAATTAAATTAAATTTGTCAGTTTCCAGTTTTTCAGGTATACAATAGTATTGGCATTTAAAAACTTACTCAAACCGTTTACTTCTAATAAATACATGGAATATTTGGAATTCAATTTACCTGGAACAAAAAAAAGAAATAATAAATTAATGAAATGCAATTATTTAAAATTATGTAAATTGAAAAAATTTTAATTAATAATATAACATATACAAATAAAATAAAAGATTATCTAATAATAAAAAATTATCAATATGGTAATACTATGTTTAATAGATTAAAACGGATGAAGTACCTCAAATCGTGTTTCGAAGGTATATGTGGCATGTTAGATATGTATTGATTCGACAAGTGAAAAAATTTTAATGACAGTTTTTCATCCCTTGTGACTTTCAAACGGAGTGTCATACTAAAAAGGTTTCTTAAATGAATCTTACTTAAGGTCTTACTCCTCTCAAAGTTTCATGTTCCGAAAAACTTTCAGAATACGAAAATTAATAAAAGTAAGTTCTAATTTTTTAGGAAATTATTCCCCTAAAAATAAAACCGATATGGGTCCAAATCAGAAAGAAGAAATGAAAGTAGATTGCTCACATTCTAAGGCGATCAATAACATCAGCGGCACGCCAAGCCTTACATTGGAACCCACAGGGCAGGAGAAATGTCGGAAGACCAACTACTTGAAGGAGAACAGTCCAGAGAGAATGTGATCTATTGGGAAAAACCTGGTCAAAAATAAAGAGACTAGCGCTAAATATCGACTGTTGGAGATGCTATATTCAAGTCCAATGTTCAATAGGGGAATAATAAGGAAAAAAAAAGTTCTCCTAAAAATATGCAATATAAATAATTATTATTTTAAGTTTTAATTTATAGAATTATAAAACCCGTAATGGCCCTGGCAGCTGAGGGTGATACTAACATTACTTAAAACTCTTATGTAATATTAGAAACCTTAATAAATAAATAAATAGAATTATAAAAGTGGCATCGGTCGCGTGACGAAGTGTGGGTTCAATTCACGTAAATGACAGATTCTGTATTTAAAGTCAGCAACTGGACTTTCATAAGACTTTTTGTACAAAATACCAATTGTGATCAAATATAATATTAATATTAAATACATAACATAGATCTTAATAATATCATGTTAGTAGCGGATATAATATATACAGTATCGCTCATAACTATAGCACCCCCTATACAAAAAAATCAAATAATAATAATAAATTAAAAATTTTCACTGTTATATTGGTCAAATGATAAAAAAATATACTTTATTTTTAAGATTTTTTATTACTAATTTATATTATATTAAAATTTAAATCAACAATTCGTAAAAACAATTAAACAAAATAAAAGAAAAACAAAACGTACGTTAATATATCAAAATATTGAGTTCAAAACTAAAGCACCCCCCTGTAAAAATATTATAAAAATATTAAAAATACCGCTGTTTTTATAGATTTTAGCAAATTTATGTTAAAAAATAAAGTTAATATTTTGTCCAACATCCATTGTTTTTGATTACGGCAGCCAGTCTTTTGGAAATTGAAGAAATAAAATTATTAATAATAATTGACGATACGTTGTACCATTTCTCTTTTATTACGTCAAATAACCTACTTTTATTGATACAGTATCTTCGATTTAGACACTGATCTACTATTTCCCATAAGTTTTCTATGGGATTAAAATCCGGAGATTGTGGAGGCCACTGGAAAACCTCAATTTTATTTTCTTGAAACCAGTTTTTCACCAAATAACTTGTATGTTTTGGGTCATTATCTTGCTAATATCGCCATTTCAATGGCATTTCTTCTTTAGCATGTGGGAGCATTACGTTATATAAAATGACGACATATACAAAACGATCTATTATTTGTTCTACGGGATGAATTGGTCCAATACCGAACCCAGAAAAACAACCCCAGACCATAATATTTCCACCACCGAATTTTACTGTAGGCACGCAATATTTAGGGTGTAATCTTTGTCCTTTTTGACGTGGTGCATGTCTTATACAATCTGATTTCATTTCAAATTTCGATTCATCTGAAAGAGAATAGTCTTCCATTTTGAAATATTCCAATTCAGATGTTCTTTAGCAAATTTTAATCTTGTTCTTCGATTTTTTCTAAAATATAAGATTTTCTCTCTGAACGATAACTCCGCAAATTAAATTCTAAAGCCCTTCTTTTAATCGAGCTGTCTAATGTAATAACTAATGTCGAAATTCAAATGTTTTCGGATATCAAGCGACGATATTGAAGGATCTTTTTGATCATTTTATGGTTTTTTTGATGATTTTGTCTTCACTAATAGCTGTTTTTTCTATTTCTGCCTTCAGAGTGCTTAAAATCGACTTTTTTGGTTTCTTTATATTTTTTAATTAATCTTTATATCACAGGGCTATTTATAAAATATTTCACACTTAATTTATGGCGAGATAATCCTGTTTGTAAATCAAACAATTATTCTCGATTTCAATTCATCACTGTATTTATTTTGAGCCATATTATGAGATCTAGTTGTTATTTTTTAATTTTATACTCTGCTACTATTCAATAAGGTCTACATAAACACTAAATTGTAGATATTAATTTTAATTATTTTACTACTGTTCTAAGACATAAATTCATTTCTAAAAGTCTTATCAGTTAACTTAATTTATGGAAACAGCGGTATTTTTAATATTTTAAATAGGGGGTGCTTTAGTTTTGAACTCAATATTTTTATATATGAACGTACGTTTTGTTTTTCTTTTATTTTGTTTAATTGTTTTTACGAATTGTTGATTTAAATTTTAATATAAAATAAATTAGTGATAAAAAAACTTAAAAATAAAATATATTTTTTTACCATTTGACCAATATAGCAGTGAAAATTTTTAATTCATTATTATTAATTAATTTTTTTGTATAGGGGGTGCTATAGTTATGAGCGATACTGTATATAAATGGCTCTACGAGACTCTAAAGTCTCCGGCCGACTTCAGATAATTTCCCCATTGGTCTTTATCCTGGGCAGCTGTTCTCCATAAGTCCGGCAAACTCAAATTTCGAAACTCCGGCAAAGCCGGTACCAAGTCCGGTTGAGAAAGGAGGAGGGATGATTAGTTGCAACCTGAATGGCCAACAACATCGGCGTCTCAGCAAGTAGGAAATTCTGGAGTGCAGTCAAACTCGTAACATTGTTAGGAGAACTTTGGCGCACCACACGAAACTCTGAAGCAACTAAACCAGTGACGACGATACAACAATTCCGTCACTTAAAAAATGGGAACCTACCGACACCCGCGCAGCCCGTAAACGGAGGTTGATCTCAGGCTAATAACCTGACCGTAAAACAAGAGTATTAGAAAAACTTAGTAGCGGATACTGTTAGTAATATGCCAAAACCGCATGTCTGATTTGTAATTGATATTATTTAATTAAATAGTTATATAAGAAAAAATTAATTATAACTAACTTTATATTTATAATCATTTTTAAATATTTCATATAAAATTAAATAAAATTTGATACTGTAAAATATTTTCCACTTGCACCCCCTCTATTTTATCCAATAAATTAATATCTGTCCGTTTTTTTTTTTTTTTACTATAAAATTTAATAAAAAATGATGAATAACAAAAGAAAATTAAAAATTGAAAAAAAAACCCCAAAAGGAAAATCTAGTGAAATTGTTTTTCACTCAATTCATTTCATTTTCATCTTTTTATTTATTCTCGAACTTAAACAGTAGAAAAACTTCAAAAAAAAAAATACAAAAAGAGTGAAACAAAACCAACAAACCAAAAAAAAAACAAAGGAAATCCATTGGAATTGTCACTCTAAGGGACATAAAGATGATAAATTTTCCATATCTGTAATAATTTGTAGTTTTCGGAAAAATAATTTTATGAGTAAAAATACTGGAAAATTTTCCGGGTTTGGTTTTAAGTTTTTTGTTTTTTTTTTTTTTATTTTAATTTTTATCCTTTCTTTCTTCTTTCTTCGTCCTTTTAATGGTTTGTTTGATTTTCTGTTTTTCCGTTTTTTTTTTTTTTTTATTTAAAAAGTCAAATGTAAAATGTCATTTTTATTTTCTTTCTCTGTCTAACAAAAACTTGGTGTTTTTTTTTTTTATTTTCTGAAAAAAATGAAAATTTTATTTTCAAATCTACTGTAAACTAGAATATGCTATAAAATTTGTTTTATAGTTTTACTTGTACACCCTTTCCATGTTTAGAAAATTGTTTTATTATACTTTAAGATACTCAATGTGTGTTAAGGTTGCCAAATGATCAAGTTTTTGAATAAATATGTATCATTGCTATTAAAATCATAAAAATTAATTAAGTTTATCAAGTGTATCACACGAATGATATGTTGTAAGTATATTATCTTTAAATGCATTAGGTATGGAATTATATAAAATTATAGAAATTATTACGAACATCTGACCACCCGAAAAATTATCTGAATTTTATTTCTTTACACACAAGTATAAGGAAATAAAATTATTGGATGTTATAAAATAGGACATTTCCCAAATTAAACAATTTTACATATTAAAAGAGGGGTTTCAAACAAAAGTGTTCTAAGGATGTATATTTAGGGCTACCTACCTTATTGGGTTAAGTTGCCGAACTGTAATGATTTTTTTTCAAATTTTTTTGTGGGTTAAGCAACTTTGGTTCTGAGTCCCTCATTTAAACCAATATTAATTCTCAAATATCTGTCGCCTGACAAATTTTTCGCTGTTTAAAACATCAATGGTTATACACCAGAACTTGAAAATCTTCTTAGAATTAAGACGTTTATTACATATCAAGTGTGATTTGCATCAGAATTCGAAACTTCTCTAAGAGTTTTTCTTTGATTAGGTAAAACGGGAAACTCGATGCTAGAGCTTTAATTTTTGTATTTGTCTTCAATTCAAAATGGTATTCAAATTCCAGATGTATAAAAATGGCGAATTTTTGGTTTTTGAACCGTTACAAATTCAAAGCAGAGGGTTACACAAAAATATATTCATATTACTTGTTTTTAATATCATATCCGTTTTTAAGGAGCTAACTGCTCTCAAAATTTAAATTTTTTAGCTGAAACTGTTGTGGAAGTTATAATAAAGGGATAAAAAATTTTCAAAAATGAGTTTCACATAACGGTAAATTCAAATATTGTACAGGGGTGAAGATATTGTTTTTACTTAAAAAACTTAACGAAATTACTTTGAAGCCCATTATCTTAGAAACCGTCAGAAATGCGCCCCACCCTCCATACCAGAACAAATTTTTGCTTGCTATGAACTTCTCTATCATCTCCGCTTTTCGTGACGCCTGAGTTTAGGATATCCTGTCTAATTATTTTATAGATTTTTATAAAGCTTTAAAAAGATTGAAGATAGACCTAAAGAACTAGTGTTATAGTAATTTAAGTTTTAAGGATTTTTCGAATCATCAGCTGGAGCTTCATGAAAGGATGGTGCTAAAAAATTTTCTATTAACTTTATTGCAATGCATGACCTTCATAAATGACCTTTCGCAACACCTATTTAAATTTCATGATTTTATTTCAAAAAGTGCAAGTTTTAAACTCACCCACTTACCCAGACTGACAGACATACACACAAAATAAAACTAATTGAGCACATTTTTTTCAAAATTTATTACAAAGTAACCTAAAAAAGCAAGAAATTTAATTTGCTTAATATAACTACTTTAAATTTCAATTTAAATGTCAGTATATGTAATATTATACAGTTAGTTTAAAAAGAAATAAAATTTCAAAACAGAGAATTAGAAAAAAAAAAAACCAAAACAATAAAAAAAAAAGTTAAAAACAGAAAATCTATCTTCCAATTTGACATATAAAATGAATCCCAAACTGATTTTCAACCTCAAGTACTTTTAGATCAGTATTATAAACGCATACATTATTATATTATAATTTTTAAGGAAATATAACAACTACATATGTATGTATGTATGTGTATATGTATATAAAACTTATTATATTGCTATTAAAAACTATTGCCAACTTTAACTAGCCAAAAGAGAATAATAAAAAATTGCAATTGTCAAAATGAATTACTGAAATTCATTGTCAGTAATTGGCTTCTAAATGGTTCGGTTTTTTTTTTTCAGTTTTATTTTTATGGAAACGTTAAATAAAGACAATTATATAAATACTAGCTGTTGGCCCGTCACAGAATGACGGAAGGTCACTTGAAAGAAGAACTTTTTCTAATTAAGAACTATTTCTAATTTAATTACATATATTACATATACATATATTATATATCAATACCATTTTCTTAAATAAAATGGTAACCGTTGCATTCTACGTAATACAGACTATGCTTCAATTCTATAGTTATGTACAAAAAAAACAAAAACTTATATGTTGTTGTATCTTAAAAATTTGAAGATGAATAATTTATTTAGTCTACCTTTTTTATGTTTTGAATTTGATAAAATTTTGGGGCTGTTAGTTCAAATCCCTTCTTGGTGAAATGTTTTTTTAATTTCAATTAATATTTTTTTTTTATTTAATTACGTACTTTTTAAAATTAAGTTCGATAAATTTGTGTTAATAAGAGATGTGAAATAGATTTATTTTGTTTCAATAATGATTTATTTCTCCAACTATTAATGTTTTGTATATACATTTTTAAAAAATGTTGTTATACATTCTATATTGTTTCCTTTGTTTAGATTCAAATCAAAATACTTGTTTGAAGGCTGACCGTTCTATAATGTACCTATTTAACATGCTAAATAATGTATCTATTTATATGTACGTGAAATTGTATTAAATAAATGTTGATTTTTGAATTGAGTTTTGCATTATCAAATGCAAATTATAAATTTTATTTGAAATTTTTTTAATATACCTAACCCTAACTAAGTTTAAAATCTATTTTGTCTGGTTTTTGTGGTGCATTGAACTCAGAGGTATTGTATACCTGAACCCACTTTCCCAACCTTCAGTTGTTACATAATTTTTTTCCATTTTAACTTTTAAATAGATAAATAATTAAAAAGTTATGAAGGAAGGGATGAGAGATACATGAGGTAGAGTTCAGAGCGAGATGAGGGGAAACTTTGAAATTACTTTAATACATTTCTTGGTTTATTTGCTTAAGCAAACCAAGCAATGCATCAAAGCATACATTGGGCTTTCGCCCTTATTTCAGATTTTTACTGAAAATTATTAAGACTTACTACACAAATGTTCCTGTGAAGCATTGTCTTCTTAGTTTTTATTTACAAAATGTCTTACTATATATTTAAAATTTCCAGAAAATCTTCTGTGATTTTTAAAACTGAAATGAAATTTTTCATAAACTAATAAGTAAATTTTATTTCAAAAAAAATTTTTTTTTTTTTATTAAAAATAAATAAAATATTTTTTGGCCTGCTTATGATAATTTATGATATTTTATTTTCTAAAATAAAACACATCCAACAAAACGTTAATATTTTATTTTTTTATAATTGAACACATCCAACAAAACACATTTAATTGAATGCGTTTGTTACACCTCATCTTTGACAAATATATTAATAATAATATATATATGTATATATACATATAAACCCCTAAGGAAAATTATATTTTATTGCAAATATATATAATTTAATGTATGTATATATATACATAAGATATATTGATGTAGATTTCTATAAAAATAAAATATATAGTGACAATGAATTATTAATAATAATAGTTTTATTCAACATTCACATACATACATATATACAAATATATATATACATTCATTAATATAAAAAAAAATGTCCTTCTTTTCTTTTATATTTATATGCGTTTGGATATAATTATAAAAAAAAAATCGTAAGATGTCGCTATATATATATATAATATGTAAATATATTCATAGATATTATATAATATGTAAAGGAAATGAATCACTTTATTTCATTCCATAATGTTTGAAATCATTGTTTCCCTTTTGTTCTAAGAATGACGTATAGCTGTATGCTAACTTTTGTGGTTTGTTTCTTCAAATTGTTGGTTATTTTTCGTTTCTGGGTTTAGAGTGACCAGATGTACTGGTTTTTTTTTTGCCTAATTGATTGTATGTTTTAGGAAATACTTAAAGGTTAATGATCACACACGGTTTACTTATAGCCTAGAATGTCATTAAGTTTAAAAATTATGAGTGTACGTAACAGTATATTAGTGTTTGGATAAAGTGTATTTAATAAATAGCTTTGTTCTAAGAGAGTTAAAATTAAATCTCCTGAAAAGTATAATTTTATATTTCATTATTCAGTTCTGACAATATAGAGAACTTGCGACATTGATAATACGTCAATTGAATATGTCAAGACTTTTAAAAATCTAAGAAGCATTATAAGCATAAAAATTGAGGAAATGTTAAGAACACAAAAAGCACGCCAGAAAAATTTGAAAGCAAGCTTCAAATTTGGAAAAAAATACAAAGTTAAAGATTTTCAATACGTTCGTTAAATCAGTTCTTGTATATGAGAGTGGAACCTTACTAACCAGTGGCCAACAAGAAAAAAGCAAGAGGTTTTGATGTAAATGAATGCCTATCTTTTATTCAATAGTAATTTAACCTTAATATGTAAAACCCATTCCTGAGTTATGTTGGCGGAAGATTCTATCGAAATACAAATAGAGATTAAATATAGAATGAGAATTGGATTTGAGAATGAAATTTTTATTGGAAGGCAACATATAGTAAGACTGTTAAGCATCATAATATTGCTAAGAAAAGACTAGATAGGCAGCTTTAAGCTAATAGTCTGATATTTTGAAAAGAACAATGCTGAAGGAAATTAGTAAAGTCACAAATATAGGATCTGACAGAAATGTTTGGAAAGCCTTAAAATAAGCCTAATGATTTGTAGTAGAAGAAAAATAAGTGAATAAGGTTGGTTGGTTTACGTGGCTGGTGGTGCCAATCATGACAGGACCTCAATTAGCGCGTTAGCACCGTTTTGCTACCACTACCGTGACCAGAAACCTTATCATTTCTGCAGGTTGCTTAGGTGCCAGGTCCCTGAGATCGTTAAATTCATGGCCACCTAGAGCCACTCTTCTGGCCCTGGCCACC